>JAHPZR010005882.1:0-11418 GCA_019787425.1 Platygyra sinensis | reverse complement strand
CTTTCGTGGTTCACATTCTCTTAAGTGCACAGAACTTGATCATTACACATTGTTTGGGGACAGGTAAGAAATATACAAAGATTTATAGCGCAAGTGCCTAGTATCCTTTAGTGATATTCTCCATTTTATTTTAAGCTCCCTGTTTGGGAGTGTAAGCAAACTTCGATAGCAACTGGCGACGGCACATAAGAACGTCACTAAACAAAGGATTTATGAGCGTAATGGCTTGCAGCTGCACTGTAAATCTTTGTACATTTCGTAGCCGCTTTCTCAAAAAACAATGTTAACTCTAATTTAATGCTAAAATCAACTGGATGCCAAGCCCTGCTAACCACTATGGTTATTTCATGAAGATAGTACTCTAATCTTATTCATATTTAACTAATAATCTATTTCAAGGGCAAGAGAAAGTACACGGGAACATTGTTGTTGCTGTCAGATGACTACTTTTTTGGAGGATGTGAGATTCAACAGCTCATTTGTCTTACTTTCCTTTTGAAACTGCTAGCTAGCATCACATATTTAATTTCAGCATGATTAAAAACTGACAGGCGTACTACCACAGTAAATCTAGATAATTAAATTACATGACTACATGTATTACCGGAGCTCTGGCCGGAAAGAAACGGAAACCCATGAGTTGATTTTCTCATGGTTATCATGGCTAGCGGTATTGCTCGTGAGCGCGTACGCACGACAGCGACGGCCACAATGGAGTCGCGCAAGACGACGGCCATACTCCAGCTAATAGGTTGACAGAGACATGCACCCTCGGCTTGTAGCATCCCTTTTCTGATATTGGACACCCATGTTTTGGTCAATTGACACCTGTCAAAACAAGGTATCCGCTGACCCGTATCAAGTGACCATATCGCGGGCTCAGTTGCTAGGTTTTTTCTTCATTGCCTCGCAGGCTCATGTCAGGTTAACTAATTGAAAACAGGGTCGGGTTGTTTGGAAGCCTGTTGATGCTAACCCAGGAATATATAAGCTGAAATATTACTTCTTGCTTGTAAACAAATCTTTTTCGCTGCTTTTGTTTTGTGTATTTGAGGACCTAGAGGTTATTCAAACTCAAAACAGAAGGCCAAAGAACATATACGGAAAACCTCATCATAAAGTACAAAACTGGAATCAAAATTCTCGCTTATCCTGGGCTAAAGTAGTCGGGCTTTGAACAATCCGTCCCTGGAGCTCGGCTTTTAGGCTTGGCTAAATCTGTATATTACAAGGTATCCTCTTCGCCATTACTGTTATCATTGATTAAGGTCCGTAGAGTGGCAGCATGGTAACTAGACAGAAATTACTTAACAACTCACTTTCTACAGACGCAAATGTTGGTTGATATTCTTGTGTTAAAAGAGGAAAAGGAAGTTCTCTGTCAATGAATTTCAAAACAAAAGATTATGATTAGCATGATAGGACAGCTTGCTCAGCGGATAGATCATTCATTAGTTTGTAACTTGTAACAAAACTGAATTGTGTTACTCCTATCTGCTTGTCACACTTTGTTTTTGCCTTTTTCTTGTTTTCTTTCACACCTCCATGTTGTTTCTTGGCCTGGCAGTGTGCCCGTTCAAATGTCAAAGGAAGTAGACATTTAAAACTAACTTTGTTCACTGCAGAGGTGTCAAGTTTCTCTTCAAAAAGAATTTTAAGAGGCCAAATTCTCTCCGCGCTGCCTTTTAAGACTTTAAGGCATGCTTTTAAAGACTTTTTATCACTTTATCAGCAGATACCAGAAACAACTTCTAGTAAGAAAAGTTTGGACGTTACTAGTGGTACAAGAGCATTCTTCTTCAGTGCCAGTTTTAGGTAGTTCAATGAACAAAATAAACAGAATGCTTTATCATGGTCGCATCCCACCGCAAGTCTAAAGTACCTTCACTGAACTCTCAATGGAAACTTTTACTGAAACCCTTTACTTAAGACCAGTTTTGTGCCTAACATGAACAGGAAATTCCTAGGTTTCCTTTCACCTCTGCCCCAAAACGAGGCACCCTCAAAACTTCTCTCTGCCTCAAAACTTTGCACATGAAAGCGGTTTTGTTTGCATTTCATTTGAATGGTTTTACAAGGCGCGTTTTCACAAAGAAGGGGCAACTTAAAAATAGCTTGTTTCAATTCACTATGCTAATTTAGCAAATCCTCTCCACTTATGCAGCGAGATTTCATGCTAAAGCTGGACAAAGCTGACTGACGTGCAATACTTGAAAAATTCATTGACCTCCTGCAGCAGTGGTGAAGCCTACCATAATAATGATTATTTTGCTTTAACTACCTAATTCTAACTGCGCAAGTGTAAATGGATAAAATAAGCGTATTTTTGTTTACCGTAAAAATTGTTTAAGCAGAGTTGCACAGTCATGTGGTCTTCTGATATCCCACACAAAACATCCGTCATTAAATTTCTCTTCTACTTCTTCTCTTATAGCCTGGGAAAAACAATAAATAATCAAACACTTCTTCTTTAAGTGGAGCATATTCGAATGAAAAGAAACTGGAAACCTAAAGGCGTACGCTCTGCAAAAGCAGTGAGAAAATTTTTTGTTAGTATGTTTTTTGGGCTCAAAATGTAGCTAGAAATAATTTTCACAAGAAGCCTTCACAGCAAGACCTGCTTGATGTTGAACCACAAAATTATATCTTGTAAAATAGACCATATCTTGGCACGATCGACAAGGTAACAAGGACAAAGCTCTGGAAAGGAGGTTGCAATGGAATAACAGTGAAACCTCTATTAATAATATAATAATGGTGACGATGACGATGACGATGACGATGATGATGATGATAATAATAGTAATACAAAACATTTATAAAGCGTCTTTTCTCTATGGTCTAAAAACGCTTTACAGTTAACGGGTTAAAAATTATCATACACAATATAATCATTAAAAATATTAAATTACCTACTAGAAGTAATCATAGATTATGAGTGCGTTCGTGTAAAGGTGTCTTTTTTTCTATCCACCCCTCATGTAAAGTCATGGTGACTTAAAAGCGTGACAGAAAATCGGCGTTACATCCGGCATGTCACCCACTCGAGAGTACGCCAGACCGAAATGGCCGTCGCCATCGGCGAAATGTATATTTGCTCAAAAATTGGGACCAAATCTTTCAAAGTAGGAAGCCAGGGCATTTGTAATGATATAGAAAGTATAATTGGCGACCAGCCGCACTGGCTTCTAAGGCTAAAATTATCAAGAGGTAAGCTTTTTTAACCTGTACGTGACCAAGGACACGTGGTGAACAAATTGAATAAATTATCGGCTTCGCACGGAGCCGCATTGTTTTTATTTTGTTCTCCTTTCTAGCTCGCCGAGGTCATTTTCTCGTCTAGATCACTTGAGGAAACTTCGACAAAGATGTTCCCAATCAATTCTTTTTTTCTCGGACAAAAAAGTTGCTTCGTGTTCAGGTTTTTCGCTTTCTAATAAGGGCGACAGCGGCTCCCCGTGTTCACTCAAGCACTTGAGCGAGGTATCAATTACAAATTCTAAATATGTTCGATTTTGCTGAAATTTTCACATGATGAAGCTGGATTGTTAAGGAATAGATTTTACTTCTGCCTATCTGTGGTAGCTATTAACGCGAAAGTGATGTATCGCTTTGAAGTCATTTTTAAAGAGATTTTTTTTTCAACGCGTGGGTTCAGCAAGATTTTGTTATCCGGTTTAATTTATTACCCAGACGGAAAAAATATCCAGAAATGGTCATTTCAATGACCTTTCAAACGAATACAAAATTATACAGCTTGTGAATTATACCTGTTCCGAGAAGAATTTTCAGAGGGAAAAAAAAAGGATTTTGGATGGCACACATGGTTTGGCAATGATGTAATTCGTTTCGCCCCTGCTGCGGGGTGGCCAAATCGGTGCACAACTTCGATGCAAGCTACCATGACGTCAGTCCCATAAAAGTCGACTCAAGACCGCATTATGAACTGCGTTCTACGAACGCAATTAACTGTAAAAACTATAAAAAAGGAATATAATAAAAAGTAAAATACCACTATGGTAATATGTTTCAATAAAAATCATTGTCCGTTGTAAGCCTGTAAAAATAAATGTCTCTTAAGTTTCTGTTTAAAAGTTTCCACTGATTTTGAATCTTTTATTGACTATGGAAGGTCATTCCAAAGTACTGCAGAAGCCAACGCAAAAGTCCGACCACCATGTGACTTAAGATTGAACACGGGTTTCATTAAAAGATTTTTGGTAGATGAGCGCAGTGATCTCGAAGGTTTATAGGGTATAAGAAGGTCGGTTATAAAATTTGGAGCTTGCTTGTTGAGTGCTTTAAATGTGATTAAAAGAATTTTAAATTTAATCCGCTGTTCAATAGGTAACCAAAGGAGTTCCTTGAGGCGAGGTGTTATGTCATCATATTTGTTGGATTTAAACACTATTCTCGCAGCACAGTTTAATACTCGTTGGAGCCGTAGCAATAAATATTTGGGAACACCATACAGAAACGAGTTACAGTAGTCGATCTTTGATATAATGAAAGCATGTACCAGGGATTTCGTTGTTTCCATGTTAAGAAACTTCCTTATCTGAGATATGCTGCGTAAATGAAAAAAATGCAGATTAACACACTGCTGTTACGTGCGGAGCCATAGACAGAGATTCATCAAGTGGGACACCAATGTCCTTTACCCGTTGAGGAACAGTTAACCACCTCATCAACAAAGGCCTTGGACGATAACAAGATGAAAATACCAGCACCTCCGTTTTTTCTTGGTTAAGCTTGAGTCTTTGAACCATCCAAAGGTCAATATCACGAACACAGGCTTCCATGCTGGTCTTGCTCAATTCCATGTCATTTGTACAGCATGTCTTAAACGACATGTACAGCTGTGTGTCATCGGCATAGAGATGGAAATTCATTTGATGATGCTTGGCGATGACACCCAGTGGAGAGGTATACAATATCGGTCCCAGTACTGAACCCTGAGGAACACCTTGAGTGAGGCGTAAGGAATGCGATGAGGTGTCCTTAACCTTCACATATTGCGTGCGGCCAGACAAATATGAGACAAACCAGTCGAGCGCCTTATTACGAATCCCAAAACGAGTAAATAGCCTCCGTAAAAAAGTCCTGTGGTCCACAGTATCAAATGCCGCAGATAAATCAAGCAAAACGAGAATAACTGAGTGACCAACGTCAATGGCGGTAACAATATCATTATGAACTTTACTAAGCGCGGTCTCCGTGCTATGAGATTATTTGTTTGCCGACTGCAGAGGTTCATAAAGTTGATTACCTTCTAGATAACTGGTTAGCTGAAGGGCCACAGCTTTCTCGATTATTTTGGAGAGAAAACTCAAATTAGAAACTGGGCGGTAATTTTTAAACTCCTTCTGATCCAGATTTGTTTTTTTTTTGTTTTTTTTAGTAATGGTTTTAACACAGCTTCTTTAAGTTTGGAAGGCATAGATCCGGATTTCAATGACAAATTAACAATTCTAGCAATGACGGGCATTAAAACTTTAAACATGAAGATTTGTAGCCAGAATGCAGGCAGGAAGAGGATCAAGGTCACACGTCTTCTTTGCTATCGGTTGAGCAATGGAGAACAGAGCATCAATAGGTACATCAACAACACAAACCAGGCTGCAGGAACACACAAGAGTTTCTTCAGAGACAAAAGAGTCAAGCGGACATCGAATAACCAGGTTTTGATGAATCGTGTCAATCTTGTCAACAAAAAACCTAATGAAACAGTTAGCTAATTCATCTGGAGTGCTGTAAAGTGGATAGGATAAGTCCGGTTGCGTATGCATGAAGCAGCTTGTTGACAATTCCAAAAAGTTTTCGCCGGTCAGATTGATTTTTATTGATATTTTCAGAACAATAACCAGTTTTAGAAGGTCCATTTACTAATCGGAATTGTTCAGTGAACCTCAAACGATCCGACGGAAGTCGACTTTTCCTCCATTGCCTTTCCAGCTTTCTTCTTTTCCTCTTTTCAGTGTTTATTCCATTGGAGTACCATGGTGCAGCAGGACGAACTGTAACTCTGCGGGTTGAGAGTGGTGCATGGCAATCTAGTCTTCTCGATAGTTCCGAATTGCATAAATCAACACTTTGAGAAACGTCCACAAAGGCAGCAGATAACAGTGAAGATTTTTCGATGCTATCTCGGAAAGCATCATTGTCGACAGATTTAAGGTTACGGGACGAGATGGTTTTCCTCTCATAACGCGGCTTTCTAATATCAAGTGAACATATTAAAGTAAAGTGGTCAGAAATCGTTGAGTCATGAACATCGACGTTGCGTATAAAACTTTCATCATCATTCCGGGTAATGATCAGATCTAATACAATATTATGACCTGCACGATGGGTAGCTTGAGTAGCATGTAGTCTTAAATTGAACGCTTCAAGTAGGATGATAAAATTAATCGTAGAAACATCAGAAGCATCATCAATATGAAAATTAAAATCACCTGCAATTAGTAGCGATCCAGACTTGACAACATTTTCGTCGAGACGCGAACTAAATTCTTCCATGAAGCAATATTAAGCGGACACTAACCTTGGTCCCAAAATTAACGTCTTATATTTCCTTTATAACGAACCCCTATTCAACGACACCTCTATTAAGATAAAATACGAACACTAAATAAATTGCATTTGGCTAATTTCTATAAAGTGGACACCGGACTGTCAATGTGGCATTGGATAACGTCCTTGAATTAGGCGATTAAATGTACCCATAACGTTGCTGTATTGAACTGTATTGAAAGCTGCTGAACTTGAACTCTGGATAGCGTCGTTAACAACCTGGAACTTTATTACAGTACAGATGAAACATGAATAAGAAATTTCCAGGTTTCCTTTCACCTCTGCCCCAAAACGAGGCAGCCTCAAAACTTTGCGCATGAAAGCGGTTTTGTTTGCATGAAAATGAAGTGCATTTCATTTGAATGGTTTTACAATGCGCGTTCTCACGATGAAGGGGCAACTCAGAAATAGAAACCATTCAAATGAAAAGCACTTTATTTTCATGCAAACAAAACCGCTTTCATGTGCAAAGCTGAGGCAGAGAGAAGTTTTGAGTCTGCCTCGTTTTGGGGCAGAGGTGAAAGAAAACCTGGAAATTTCCTATTCATGTTTCATCTGTACTGTAATAAAGTTCCAGGTTGTTAGATACGCTATCCAGAGTTCAAGTTCAGCAGCTTTCAATACAGTTTAATACAGAAACGATATGGGTACATACAGATGAAACCGATGGATCTTAATTGTTAACAAACGTTGCACAATTGTAATAAACCTATAAAACTTGGGAAGGTCCTGAGGGTGTCTGCTTAATAGAGGTTTCACTGTAAAAACAATGCAGTTCATTTGGACCTTCTCTATAACCCCAAAACAGCAATAGTGGATTTTCTACCTTAACCCTTCCAGCATTTCCAGGAACTCTCAAGATACCCTCTTCCTTCAAACCTGAAAAAAGCAAGTAACGAAAAACACATTCAAGCAGTAAAATGTCATAGCCAATATATTTAATGCACATGTACTATTGGACAAGCAGCGTAACAACATCAGAATCTCATTTCAAAATATGAAGTATTCAAGGCTGGATATAGACCCAGAAATCACCTCAATGAAATGAGAAAATCGAGTCTGACTGCATTGAAAAGCAGATGTTCTGCTGCAAAATTTCATAGTAAACTGAGTATTGCATGGCCAGAAAACATCCGTGTTTTCCGGCTCTTGTTTCACGCAAAACCAAGCAAGAGATTGATATCAGTGACGTCAAAACTTTTGTTTTGTTGTTGACCAGTAAAATTTCCCAATAGAATATGACACTTGCGTACGTACATGCGCGACGCTGCCAGCGGGAACTGGGAACTGGGAACTGGGAACTGGTGATAATTGTAAAATTTGAAATTCGTTCACATATTGAGCGCTAGTGAAACATCGAAGGTCTCATCCTAATATTTTAGTGTGGGGGTCTAGCATGGTTTTCGCGCATTAGAAACTACAGTAATCAAGTTTCAAACTCCATCAAAGACAAACAGCATTGCATCAGTTGATCAAGCGACAAAACACTCTGCAAATAAACCATATGCTCCGCCGAACTTTGTTACGTATTCTGTTATGCATACTCTTATATAATATTTTGCACAAGCGCGGTCGACGTGGAGGGCGATTTGCGACAGGAATTTGGAAACTAGCTAAGTAAATAGTCTTTAAAATACCCACATACAGAAAATAAGCCAAATCAATCTGACCACATCCGCAATTCTTTAATTGTGGCACTAACTTTGAATAATTTGAAGTCCAGACGGGTTTTTGGTTTGTCTGACAAAAGTTGCAAATGAAGTAACCCCTCGTGGTAACTGGAGCCAGCTCAACTTCCTTCTAATTGATAACAGTGAAAAAACAGTGCTAGAATACATAAATATTGTTAAAAGTTCTCTGTAGCTTTTTGGCCGAGAGATCTTTTTTTGAAGTTACAGTTTAAATTTAGTGTCTCTTAAGGACAGATATAGCTACAGAGTACATGCAAAGATTAGTACAGCTAAAGAAAATAGGAAAGCAAGGTTAAAGTAGTTTCAGTCTACATTATATATTAAGTAAACATACCTTTACACTCCAAATATCGGACAAGCTGAAAGAAATCAATCAATACCAACTTTTAATAAAAGTCTGTAATTCTATGTTCTCATTTGCTAAAGTAAATGACAACTGATTGCTTTTTACATGGCTGTTTATACACGAACCACACAAGTTAGTTTTTATGATATCACAACATTAAGAGATGCCAGGAGGCTGCTACAGTACCACCTGAAAGTTCTGTTACCACCACAGCAACTCCAAGTAAACAACACAAGAGTACCATAAGCAACATACAACCACAAGACGTACACTGCTATACAGGTACATACTTGTAAATATACATCTGAGAAAAATCTGCATACAAATACAAACAGGTAACATACTACTAACACACAGGTTCATAAGTACATACTCTCAACTACTCTTTCTATGGTTTACCAGTAGCAAAAACCCACGCGGAATGTTGGGAGAACATCACAAGCCAGTAGGCGAGTGATTCACAAGTTTTTTTGAGTGTCGTGGGTTTACTGTGCCGGTAAACCCAAAGAAAGGGTGGTCGATTACTTTTATCAAATAACTATGGATGGACAAATTCATGAGATGAGGTGGCAAGCAAATAACAGTCACTGAAAGAATAACTGCACTAACAAAACTAACAATAAGTTTAATGGGTCTAGCCAAGCTGTAGTCAGAACAGAGTCCTCCACAGACAGTGGAAAGCGCTAAGACTTTTTTCTAGACTCAAGCGTAAAAGGAATTGACGTAAAATTTTTGTCATGAAAGAGGAGATCATGCATTTTATCGCAACAAAATCTGGTCCTGTATTTCCTTACAAATCTTTATTAAATGAAAAGATATTCGTGTTATTGATATCTAAGGCAGTGACATCAGGTTTTCCTGGTCAGACTGAATTTCACTATAGTGCTGTGTATACGGAAACCTTCTGTTAACCAGTGCAATAAGCGATAGGATTTTGATCAATGAAAGCATGCAAATTAGTTTTTCGTTATCTTATAAACAAACCTTAGAACTGAAGCAGGATCATGTGAAAGGAAAAAAGTTCGCAATTCTGAGAGAAACTGATGTAGACTGATATCTTCACAGAAAAATACTAACGTACTTCAACATAAAAAGAAGGTACTGCTGTTTTTTCATTTCTCATTTTGTCCTCTTGAACTAGGTTCTGCAAAGGCACCCAAAAATTCCAGATTCTAAGACAAAGAGAGATAAAAATAAAACAGATAAGAGGTTTAATAACATAAAAGGTTTAGTTGTTGAGCTGTATCTTGTGTTACACCTGGGCCCGGTGGTTCAAAACCGCCATTAGCGCTAATCCACGATTAAATAAGCTAATCGCCGATTAGTTTCTGTTGTTCAAAGCCCGATTATTCCTAACCTAATGCTTTAACAAAAATGCTCCTAAAACAGTATTTACTATACTAGGAGATAAAAAATAAATAAATAATTAAAATTAATAATTAAATAGATAAATAAATAAATCATGAAATAAATATATAAATAAATAAATAAAATCGTAATAACTATATGTAAAAAAAGAAAATTATTTACATTGCAAATTTTGGAATAGATATCTACAAGATTTATCTACATCAAAATTGAATTTCATAAAATTAAAAAAATATACTAGACTAATCATGGAATTCAGAGTTGACATTGTGCTATTTGATAAGGGAATAGTATCATTAAGTATAGGTAGTTTATTGCAGGCTACTATTAAACTTGGGTAAAATGAATATTTATAAACATTACAGTTAGTCTGAATGTGTCGAAAAGGAAATGCATTGGGGGCTCGAGAAGCCCTTGTTAATGGACATACTTCAGATGGAAGTGAGATACCAACCAAACCTTGTTGGATTTTGTTAAACAGGGATAATTGGTGCGAAAGCCTGCATTGTTCAAGTGTGTCCCAACCAAGCTGTTTTGACACGGGAGTAACATGAGTAAAATTTGAGTAGTCTCCTAAAACAAACCTTGCTACTTTATCTTGAACTAGTTTGATTTGGTGAATATTACGTTTAGTATATGGGTTCCACACTGAGCACGCATACTCTAGTTGAGGACGCACAAGGGTAGTGCTAAGATTAAACCAAGGGTTAAATCTAACCCTGCTCGCTAGGTGGATTAAATCCTTAATCGGTAGATTAAAAAAATAAAAATCACAACACTATGGCTGACTTGTTGTATGGTTGTGTTGGTGTTTATGGAAGAAGAAAAAGGAAGCAAGGAAAGTATAGGAGCATTGGTTTCACGAAGGATGGATATACAGACGAAGAATTAAGAGCAAGGTATCGCTTTGGGAGTCTATACAGTATATTACCAACCTTTATGCTCATTGCAAACAAGGGTAATCATTGACAAACTTTTGGCCGCTGGAAATGTCGCTTTCATGTTCTCCATTCTGAAATTCGTATGGCTCCAGAAAAAGTGTGCATCATCATTGGTGCATGTGCTGTTTTGCAATGGAGGATGGAGATGTTGGTGGGGAAGCAAATGAGGATTATGTGTACTGTGGTCCTAATCAAGGACAAGCTGTCAGAAATCACATCATTCAAACCTATTTCAGCCAGATGCTATCCTTTTAACCAAATGTATCATAAGTAATGTACCAAAGAAAAAATAACTGGGTGAAGAATTCTGCGTAATATTTTCCCTCTTAAAATAGGCCTACAATCATGGACAAAAGTCTTGGACAAATTTACATTTGAGGTGCTTTTTCACACGCGCCAAGCAAACAGTCAGGCGCGAATTCATCTACACTTGTTCAACCCCTCTCTCTCCCCCTCCCCCCCCCACCCCCTCTACAATGTTGGACAAGTGTACACGCTC
>JAHPZR010005881.1:0-13456 GCA_019787425.1 Platygyra sinensis | reverse complement strand
GCAAGAGATTTTACTACTGCAAGCTGTGACTTACCAGCAAATCACATTATCAGAGCCATGTCTTTTCCACACCAATGACACCTAAAAAGTGTTCACTTACCGTCCACAGAATAGCTTGATACTTGATTAACATTCTTACAATGTTCACTGTTCCTTGGGCTTGCTTGATTTCTTGTAACGCTGGCTGTGACTTGGATGTGCAAAGGAAAAGATTTGGAGCCATAATCATAGCCACACTGTTCAAGCCCATCTTGTTTTGCTTTTCATGGGCTACCACTTGGCTCAAAAATTGAACAAGAATCTGAAAAAAGGTTACAGAGTGTATCAGCTTACTTTGCCTCTACCACCTCCCTGGACTTTGTTCACCATAAACCTAGTAATTGCAATTCTAAAAAAATGCATACGTAAATACAGTGCAACCATAACAAATTCTATGTTATATTTTCAGGCTCAATCGTTTTATATGTTAATGGTGTTAACAAAATTATCTTATTAGGAATACATCCATCTGCAGCACGAGCAGCATACAGTGGAACTGCCATAGTGTCCGTATTATCCAGGTGTACGCAACAAAACGTTTAAATTGTACTTTAGCCTTAGCAAGTTTAAACCACGGAAACATAATAGTCATGTATCATACAAGCAATCAAGCGGAAATGTACTCTCGGACTAAATTACTCTACTGTTGTTTTGTTTTCAATTCTGTTCGTTATCGGGGTTTGACGATGTATCAGAGTTTGTCCCTGAGGCCACAGAAAAGTGTCCGTTTTCCGTATTAACGAGTGTCCGTAATAAGCGGGTTAATTCCATAGATGAAATATGAGCTTTTCGTCGAGACAAACGAAGTTGTCTCTAATGTCGGGGTGTCCTTAGAGCGTGGTTCCACTGTACTTATACTCTTTATCCTACCTTCAAACAATCTCTATGAACCGCCGGCAACAGCAGAATTAAGAGATTCAGTGCTTGAAGCTGCTGTTTTCTATCAGGTATACCTACAAATAAGAAGCAACTTAAAACATATGTAAACTAACAAATAACAATACACATAAAAGATGAATATTACTTGTGTTTTTCACAAGATAAAGAACTAGGAAAAAGGCATTGAAATCCATGGTACTTAAGGTTGCGGTAAACATGTACAGCTCCGACGTTCGAGTTATGTGAAGTTTGAGTTATCATGAGACGGTAACAAATAACCCGGCAGACGTTAGGGAATAAAATGGAGTGCGTTTCAATCAGGTTTATTACAGCGAACGCTGGTCTCAGTTTCTGTTTAGTGTCTGTGTTGGTGATATTTTTTGATCGTGTTTGATACTAATTTGTGAAAATAAGCACTTTATTAATAAAAGAAAATCTGATGGCTACTATCTCCACGCAATGGCCATGTCTCTACAACGGCAACTCTCAAACATTGTCTGCCAAAAGTCCTGACGCCGCAAAACCAATCTTAATCCCCGCCAACGATTTTAGAGACCTTCCACTCATTAGACTTACACAAATGAGGTTTGAATCATCTCACACCTTTACAAAAAACATGAGAGATTCAAGTTATCAGGGGTTGGAGTTAAGGAGCAATCCAGAAGAATTCAGTTTTGGTTTGAGTTATCAGGAAGCAACTGTATATCAAAACTACAATCGAAATTTACAATTTCAGTTCCAGATTGACGAGGTAATGTTGACCAAGAACAATATCTACGGAAAGAACGTGGGATGAAGAATAATTAACAATTATTCATCGAAGTGGAGGTAAATATCCACCACTTTCACCGACACTGAGGTGAGTAAAAGTTTTAGTATATACCACACAAACTGAATAACTAGCGGCCAAAAGAGTAACTTTATTTGTGATACCGTACCGACAAAAGCCATTTTGTTTTTCTTCGGCTGCTCGGAGGTGAATAGTACTTGGCTAATCACCTCCGAGCTAGCCAATCAATCACTTGTGTGGTATATACTAATGAAAATTAATATTATATTTCATCTTGTCAAAGCCTGCCCAAAAACTTGCCCAGCTTAACTTGCACTGATTTAATTCGGAAAAAAATACCAAAAATTAACTTTCGTGGTTCACATTCTCTTAAGTGCACAGAACTTGATCATTACACATTGTTTGGGGACAGGTAAGAAATATACAAAGATTTATAGCGCAAGTGCCTAGTATCCTTTAGTGATATTCTCCATTTTATTTTAAGCTCCCTGTTTGGGAGTGTAAGCAAACTTCGATAGCAACTGGCGACGGCACATAAGAACGTCACTAAACAAAGGATTTATGAGCGTAATGGCTTGCAGCTGCACTGTAAATCTTTGTACATTTCGTAGCCGCTTTCTCAAAAAACAATGTTAACTCTAATTTAATGCTAAAATCAACTGGATGCCAAGCCCTGCTAACCACTATGGTTATTTCATGAAGATAGTACTCTAATCTTATTCATATTTAACTAATAATCTATTTCAAGGGCAAGAGAAAGTACACGGGAACATTGTTGTTGCTGTCAGATGACTACTTTTTTGGAGGATGTGAGATTCAACAGCTCATTTGTCTTACTTTCCTTTTGAAACTGCTAGCTAGCATCACATATTTAATTTCAGCATGATTAAAAACTGACAGGCGTACTACCACAGTAAATCTAGATAATTAAATTACATGACTACATGTATTACCGGAGCTCTGGCCGGAAAGAAACGGAAACCCATGAGTTGATTTTCTCATGGTTATCATGGCTAGCGGTATTGCTCGTGAGCGCGTACGCACGACAGCGACGGCCACAATGGAGTCGCGCAAGACGACGGCCATACTCCAGCTAATAGGTTGACAGAGACATGCACCCTCGGCTTGTAGCATCCCTTTTCTGATATTGGACACCCATGTTTTGGTCAATTGACACCTGTCAAAACAAGGTATCCGCTGACCCGTATCAAGTGACCATATCGCGGGCTCAGTTGCTAGGTTTTTTCTTCATTGCCTCGCAGGCTCATGTCAGGTTAACTAATTGAAAACAGGGTCGGGTTGTTTGGAAGCCTGTTGATGCTAACCCAGGAATATATAAGCTGAAATATTACTTCTTGCTTGTAAACAAATCTTTTTCGCTGCTTTTGTTTTGTGTATTTGAGGACCTAGAGGTTATTCAAACTCAAAACAGAAGGCCAAAGAACATATACGGAAAACCTCATCATAAAGTACAAAACTGGAATCAAAATTCTCGCTTATCCTGGGCTAAAGTAGTCGGGCTTTGAACAATCCGTCCCTGGAGCTCGGCTTTTAGGCTTGGCTAAATCTGTATATTACAAGGTATCCTCTTCGCCATTACTGTTATCATTGATTAAGGTCCGTAGAGTGGCAGCATGGTAACTAGACAGAAATTACTTAACAACTCACTTTCTACAGACGCAAATGTTGGTTGATATTCTTGTGTTAAAAGAGGAAAAGGAAGTTCTCTGTCAATGAATTTCAAAACAAAAGATTATGATTAGCATGATAGGACAGCTTGCTCAGCGGATAGATCATTCATTAGTTTGTAACTTGTAACAAAACTGAATTGTGTTACTCCTATCTGCTTGTCACACTTTGTTTTTGCCTTTTTCTTGTTTTCTTTCACACCTCCATGTTGTTTCTTGGCCTGGCAGTGTGCCCGTTCAAATGTCAAAGGAAGTAGACATTTAAAACTAACTTTGTTCACTGCAGAGGTGTCAAGTTTCTCTTCAAAAAGAATTTTAAGAGGCCAAATTCTCTCCGCGCTGCCTTTTAAGACTTTAAGGCATGCTTTTAAAGACTTTTTATCACTTTATCAGCAGATACCAGAAACAACTTCTAGTAAGAAAAGTTTGGACGTTACTAGTGGTACAAGAGCATTCTTCTTCAGTGCCAGTTTTAGGTAGTTCAATGAACAAAATAAACAGAATGCTTTATCATGGTCGCATCCCACCGCAAGTCTAAAGTACCTTCACTGAACTCTCAATGGAAACTTTTACTGAAACCCTTTACTTAAGACCAGTTTTGTGCCTAACATGAACAGGAAATTCCTAGGTTTCCTTTCACCTCTGCCCCAAAACGAGGCACCCTCAAAACTTCTCTCTGCCTCAAAACTTTGCACATGAAAGCGGTTTTGTTTGCATTTCATTTGAATGGTTTTACAAGGCGCGTTTTCACAAAGAAGGGGCAACTTAAAAATAGCTTGTTTCAATTCACTATGCTAATTTAGCAAATCCTCTCCACTTATGCAGCGAGATTTCATGCTAAAGCTGGACAAAGCTGACTGACGTGCAATACTTGAAAAATTCATTGACCTCCTGCAGCAGTGGTGAAGCCTACCATAATAATGATTATTTTGCTTTAACTACCTAATTCTAACTGCGCAAGTGTAAATGGATAAAATAAGCGTATTTTTGTTTACCGTAAAAATTGTTTAAGCAGAGTTGCACAGTCATGTGGTCTTCTGATATCCCACACAAAACATCCGTCATTAAATTTCTCTTCTACTTCTTCTCTTATAGCCTGGGAAAAACAATAAATAATCAAACACTTCTTCTTTAAGTGGAGCATATTCGAATGAAAAGAAACTGGAAACCTAAAGGCGTACGCTCTGCAAAAGCAGTGAGAAAATTTTTTGTTAGTATGTTTTTTGGGCTCAAAATGTAGCTAGAAATAATTTTCACAAGAAGCCTTCACAGCAAGACCTGCTTGATGTTGAACCACAAAATTATATCTTGTAAAATAGACCATATCTTGGCACGATCGACAAGGTAACAAGGACAAAGCTCTGGAAAGGAGGTTGCAATGGAATAACAGTGAAACCTCTATTAATAATATAATAATGGTGACGATGACGATGACGATGACGATGATGATGATGATAATAATAGTAATACAAAACATTTATAAAGCGTCTTTTCTCTATGGTCTAAAAACGCTTTACAGTTAACGGGTTAAAAATTATCATACACAATATAATCATTAAAAATATTAAATTACCTACTAGAAGTAATCATAGATTATGAGTGCGTTCGTGTAAAGGTGTCTTTTTTTCTATCCACCCCTCATGTAAAGTCATGGTGACTTAAAAGCGTGACAGAAAATCGGCGTTACATCCGGCATGTCACCCACTCGAGAGTACGCCAGACCGAAATGGCCGTCGCCATCGGCGAAATGTATATTTGCTCAAAAATTGGGACCAAATCTTTCAAAGTAGGAAGCCAGGGCATTTGTAATGATATAGAAAGTATAATTGGCGACCAGCCGCACTGGCTTCTAAGGCTAAAATTATCAAGAGGTAAGCTTTTTTAACCTGTACGTGACCAAGGACACGTGGTGAACAAATTGAATAAATTATCGGCTTCGCACGGAGCCGCATTGTTTTTATTTTGTTCTCCTTTCTAGCTCGCCGAGGTCATTTTCTCGTCTAGATCACTTGAGGAAACTTCGACAAAGATGTTCCCAATCAATTCTTTTTTTCTCGGACAAAAAAGTTGCTTCGTGTTCAGGTTTTTCGCTTTCTAATAAGGGCGACAGCGGCTCCCCGTGTTCACTCAAGCACTTGAGCGAGGTATCAATTACAAATTCTAAATATGTTCGATTTTGCTGAAATTTTCACATGATGAAGCTGGATTGTTAAGGAATAGATTTTACTTCTGCCTATCTGTGGTAGCTATTAACGCGAAAGTGATGTATCGCTTTGAAGTCATTTTTTAAAGAGATTTTTTTTTCAACGCGTGGGTTCAGCAAGATTTTGTTATCCGGTTTAATTTATTACCCAGACGGAAAAAATATCCAGAAATGGTCATTTCAATGACCTTTCAAACGAATACAAAATTATACAGCTTGTGAATTATACCTGTTCCGAGAAGAATTTTCAGAGGGAAAAAAAAAGGATTTTGGATGGCACACATGGTTTGGCAATGATGTAATTCGTTTCGCCCCTGCTGCGGGGTGGCCAAATCGGTGCACAACTTCGATGCAAGCTACCATGACGTCAGTCCCATAAAAGTCGACTCAAGACCGCATTATGAACTGCGTTCTACGAACGCAATTAACTGTAAAAACTATAAAAAAGGAATATAATAAAAAGTAAAATACCACTATGGTAATATTGTTTCAATAAAAATCATTGTCCGTTGTAAGCCTGTAAAAATAAATGTCTCTTAAGTTTCTGTTTAAAAGTTTCCACTGATTTTGAATCTTTTATTGACTATGGAAGGTCATTCCAAAGTACTGCAGAAGCCAACGCAAAAGTCCGACCACCATGTGACTTAAGATTGAACACGGGTTTCATTAAAAGATTTTTGGTAGATGAGCGCAGTGATCTCGAAGGTTTATAGGGTATAAGAAGGTCGGTTATAAAATTTGGAGCTTGCTTGTTGAGTGCTTTAAATGTGATTAAAAGAATTTTAAATTTAATCCGCTGTTCAATAGGTAACCAAAGGAGTTCCTTGAGGCGAGGTGTTATGTCATCATATTTGTTGGATTTAAACACTATTCTCGCAGCACAGTTTAATACTCGTTGGAGCCGTAGCAATAAATATTTGGGAACACCATACAGAAACGAGTTACAGTAGTCGATCTTTGATATAATGAAAGCATGTACCAGGGATTTCGTTGTTTCCATGTTAAGAAACTTCCTTATCTGAGATATGCTGCGTAAATGAAAAAATGCAGATTAACACACTGCTGTTACGTGCGGAGCCATAGACAGAGATTCATCAAGTGGGACACCAATGTCCTTTACCCGTTGAGGAACAGTTAACCACCTCATCAACAAAGGCCTTGGACGATAACAAGATGAAAATACCAGCACCTCCGTTTTTTCTTGGTTAAGCTTGAGTCTTTGAACCATCCAAAGGTCAATATCACGAACACAGGCTTCCATGCTGGTCTTGCTCAATTCCATGTCATTTGTACAGCATGTCTTAAACGACATGTACAGCTGTGTGTCATCGGCATAGAGATGGAAATTCATTTGATGATGCTTGGCGATGACACCCAGTGGAGAGGTATACAATATCGGTCCCAGTACTGAACCCTGAGGAACACCTTGAGTGAGGCGTAAGGAATGCGATGAGGTGTCCTTAACCTTCACATATTGCGTGCGGCCAGACAAATATGAGACAAACCAGTCGAGCGCCTTATTACGAATCCCAAAACGAGTAAATAGCCTCCGTAAAAAAGTCCTGTGGTCCACAGTATCAAATGCCGCAGATAAATCAAGCAAAACGAGAATAACTGAGTGACCAACGTCAATGGCGGTAACAATATCATTATGAACTTTACTAAGCGCGGTCTCCGTGCTATGAGATTATTTGTTTGCCGACTGCAGAGGTTCATAAAGTTGATTACCTTCTAGATAACTGGTTAGCTGAAGGGCCACAGCTTTCTCGATTATTTTGGAGAGAAAACTCAAATTAGAAACTGGGCGGTAATTTTTAAACTCCTTCTGATCCAGATTTGTTTTTTTTTTGTTTTTTTTAGTAATGGTTTTAACACAGCTTCTTTAAGTTTGGAAGGCATAGATCCGGATTTCAATGACAAATTAACAATTCTAGCAATGACGGGCATTAAAACTTTAAACATGAAGATTTGTAGCCAGAATGCAGGCAGGAAGAGGATCAAGGTCACACGTCTTCTTTGCTATCGGTTGAGCAATGGAGAACAGAGCATCAATAGGTACATCAACAACACAAACCAGGCTGCAGGAACACACAAGAGTTTCTTCAGAGACAAAAGAGTCAAGCGGACATCGAATAACCAGGTTTTGATGAATCGTGTCAATCTTGTCAACAAAAAACCTAATGAAACAGTTAGCTAATTCATCTGGAGTGCTGTAAAGTGGATAGGATAAGTCCGGTTGCGTATGCATGAAGCAGCTTGTTGACAATTCCAAAAAGTTTTCGCCGGTCAGATTGATTTTTATTGATATTTTCAGAACAATAACCAGTTTTAGAAGGTCCATTTACTAATCGGAATTGTTCAGTGAACCTCAAACGATCCGACGGAAGTCGACTTTTCCTCCATTGCCTTTCCAGCTTTCTTCTTTTCCTCTTTTCAGTGTTTATTCCATTGGAGTACCATGGTGCAGCAGGACGAACTGTAACTCTGCGGGTTGAGAGTGGTGCATGGCAATCTAGTCTTCTCGATAGTTCCGAATTGCATAAATCAACACTTTGAGAAACGTCCACAAAGGCAGCAGATAACAGTGAAGATTTTTCGATGCTATCTCGGAAAGCATCATTGTCGACAGATTTAAGGTTACGGGACGAGATGGTTTTCCTCTCATAACGCGGCTTTCTAATATCAAGTGAACATATTAAAGTAAAGTGGTCAGAAATCGTTGAGTCATGAACATCGACGTTGCGTATAAAACTTTCATCATCATTCCGGGTAATGATCAGATCTAATACAATATTATGACCTGCACGATGGGTAGCTTGAGTAGCATGTAGTCTTAAATTGAACGCTTCAAGTAGGATGATAAAATTAATCGTAGAAACATCAGAAGCATCATCAATATGAAAATTAAAATCACCTGCAATTAGTAGCGATCCAGACTTGACAACATTTTCGTCGAGACGCGAACTAAATTCTTCCATGAAGCAATATTAAGCGGACACTAACCTTGGTCCCAAAATTAACGTCTTATATTTCCTTTATAACGAACCCCTATTCAACGACACCTCTATTAAGATAAAATACGAACACTAAATAAATTGCATTTGGCTAATTTCTATAAAGTGGACACCGGACTGTCAATGTGGCATTGGATAACGTCCTTGAATTAGGCGATTAAATGTACCCATAACGTTGCTGTATTGAACTGTATTGAAAGCTGCTGAACTTGAACTCTGGATAGCGTCGTTAACAACCTGGAACTTTATTACAGTACAGATGAAACATGAATAAGAAATTTCCAGGTTTCCTTTCACCTCTGCCCCAAAACGAGGCAGCCTCAAAACTTTGCGCATGAAAGCGGTTTTGTTTGCATGAAAATGAAGTGCATTTCATTTGAATGGTTTTACAATGCGCGTTCTCACGATGAAGGGGCAACTCAGAAATAGAAACCATTCAAATGAAAAGCACTTTATTTTCATGCAAACAAAACCGCTTTCATGTGCAAAGCTGAGGCAGAGAGAAGTTTTGAGTCTGCCTCGTTTTGGGGCAGAGGTGAAAGAAAACCTGGAAATTTCCTATTCATGTTTCATCTGTACTGTAATAAAGTTCCAGGTTGTTAGATACGCTATCCAGAGTTCAAGTTCAGCAGCTTTCAATACAGTTTAATACAGAAACGATATGGGTACATACAGATGAAACCGATGGATCTTAATTGTTAACAAACGTTGCACAATTGTAATAAACCTATAAAACTTGGGAAGGTCCTGAGGGTGTCTGCTTAATAGAGGTTTCACTGTAAAAACAATGCAGTTCATTTGGACCTTCTCTATAACCCCAAAACAGCAATAGTGGATTGTCTACCTTAACCCTTCCAGCATTTCCAGGAACTCTCAAGATACCCTCTTCCTTCAAACCTGAAAAAAGCAAGTAACGAAAAACACATTCAAAGCATGTAGTAAAATGTCACAGCCAATATATTTAATGCACATGTACTACTGGACAAGCAGCGTAACAACATCAGAATCTCATTTCAAAATATGAAGTATTCAAGGCTATATATAGAGCCAGAAATCACCTCAATGAAATGAGAAAATCGAGTCTGACTGCATTGAAAAGCAGATGTTCTGCTGCAAAATTTCATAGTAAACTGAGTATTGCATGGCCAGAAAACATCCGTGTTTTCCGGCTCTTGTTTCACGCAAAACCAAGCAAGAGATTGATATCAGTGACGTCAAAACTTTTGTTTTGTTGTTGACCAGTAAAATTTCCTAATAGAATATGACACTTGCGTACGTACATGCGCGACGCTGCCAGCGGGAACTGGGAACTGGACTGGAACGGTGATAATTGTAAAATTTGAAATTCGTTCACATATTGAGCGCTAGTGAAACATCGAAGGTCTCATCCTAATATTTTAGTGTGGGGGTCTAGCATGGTTTTCGCGCATTAGAAACTACAGTAGTCAAGTTTCGAAACTCCACCAAAGACAAACAGCATTGCATCAGTTGATCAAGCGACAAAACACTCTGCAAATAAACCATATGCTCCGCCGAACTTTGTTACGTATTCTGTTATGCATACTCTTATATAATATTTTGCACAAGCGCGGTAGACGTGGAGGGCGATTTGCGACAGGAATTTGGAAACTAGCTAAGTAAATAGTCTTTAAAATACCCACATACAGAAAATAAGCCAAATCAATCTGACCACATCCGCAATTCTTTAATTGTGGCACTAACTTTGAATAATTTGAAGTCCAGACGGGTTTTTGGTTTGTCTGACAAAAGTTGCAAATGAAGTAACCCCTCGTGGTAACTGGAGCCAGCTCAACTTCCTTCTAATTGATAACAGTGAAAAACAGTGCTAGAATACATAAAATATTGTTAAAAGTTCTCTGTAGCTTTTTGGCCGAGAGATCTTTTTTGAAGTTACAGTTTAAATTTAGTGTCTCTTAAGGACAGATATAGCTACAGAGTACATGCAAAGATTAGTACAGCTAAAGAAATAGGAAAGCAAGGTTAAAGTAGTTTCAGTCTACATTATATATTAAGTAAACATACCTTTACACTCCAAATATCGGACAAGCTGAAAGAAATCAATCAATACCAACTTTTAATAAAAGTCTGTAATTCTATGTTCTCATTTGCTAAGTAAATGACAACTGATTGCTTTTTACATGGCTGTTTATACACGAACCACACAAGTTAGTTTTTATGATATCACAACATTAAGAGATGCCAGGAGGCTGCTACAGTACCACCTGAAAGTTCTGTTACCACCACAGCAACTCCAAGTAAACAACACAAGAGTACCATAAGCAACATACAACCACAAGACGTACACTGCTATACAGGTACATACTTGTAAATATACATTTGAGAAACATCTGCATACAAATACAAACAGGTAACATACTACTAACACACAGGTTCATAAGTACATACTCTCAACTACTCTTTTTATGGGTTTACCAGTAGCAAAAACCCACGCGGAATGTTGGGAGAACATCACAAGCCATTAGGCGAGTGATTCACAAGTTTTTTGAGTGTCGTGGGTTTACTGTGCCGGTAAACCCAAAGAAAGGGTGGTCGATTACTTTTATCAAATAACTATGGAGTGGACAAAATCATGAGATGAGGTGGCAAGCAAATAACAGTCACTGAAAGAATAACTGCACTAACAAAACTAACAATAAGTTTAATGGGTCTAGCCAAGCTGTAGTCAGAACAGAGTCCTCCACAGACAGTGGAAAGCGCTTAAGACTTTTTTCTAGACTCAAGCGTAAAAGGAATTGACGTAAAATTTTTGTCATGAAAGAGGAGATCATGCATTTTATCGCAACAAAATCTGGTCCTGTATTTCCTTACAAATCTTTATTAAATGAAAAGATATTCGTGTTATTGATATCTAAGGCAGTGACATCAGGTTTTCCCTGGTCAGACTGACTCATAGTGCTGTGTATACGGAAACCTTCTGTTAACCAGTGCAATAAGCGATAGGATTTTGATCAATGAAAGCATGCAAATTAGTTTTTCGTTATCTTATAAACAAACCTTAGAACTGAAGCAGGATCATGTGAAAGGAAAAAAGTTCGCAATTCTGAGAGAAACTGATGTAGACTGATATCTTCACAGAAAAATACTAACGTACTTCAACATAAAAAGAAGGTACTGCTGTTTTTTCATTTCTCATTTTGTCCTCTTGAACTAGGTTCTGCAAAGGCACCCCAAAAATTCCAGATTCTAAGACAAAGAGAGATAAAAATAAAACAGATAAGAGGTTTAATAACATAAAAGGTTTAGTTGTTGAGCTGTATCTTGTGTTACACCTGGGCCCGGTTGTTCAAAACCGCCATTAGCGCTAATCCACGATTAAATAAGCTAATCGCCGATTAGTTTCTGCTGTTCAAAGCCCGATTATTCCTAACCTAATGCTTTAACAAAAATGCTCCTAAAACAGTATTTACTATACTAGGAGATAAAAAATAAATAAATAATTAAAATTAATAATTAAATAGATAAATAAATAAATCATGAAATAAATATATAAATAAATAAATAAAATCGTAATAACTATATGTAAAAAAAGAAAATTATTTACATTGCAAATTTTGGAATAGATATCTACAAGATTTATCTACATCAAAATTGAATTTCATAAAATTAAAAAAATATAGTAGACTAATCATGGAATTCAGAGTCGACATTGTGCTATTTGATAAGGGAATAGTATCATTAAGTATAGGTAGTTTATTGCAGGCTACTATTGAACTTGGGTAAAATGAATATTTATAAACATTACAGTTAGTCTGAATGTGTCGAAAAGGAAATGCATTGGGGGCTCGAGAAGCCCTTGTTAATGGACATACTTCAGATGGAAGTGAGATACCAACCAAACCTTGTTGGATTTTGTAAAACAGAGATAATTGGTGCAAAAGCCTGCATTGTTCAAGAGTGTCCCAACCAAGCTGTTTTGACACGGGAGTAACATGAGTAAAATTTGAGTAGTCTCTTAAAACAAACCTTGCTACTTTATCTTGAACTAGTTTGATTTGGTGAATATTACGTTTAGTATATGGGTTCCACACTGAGCACGCATACTCTAGTTGAGGACGCACAAGGGTAGTGCTAAGATTAAACCAAGGGTTAAATCTAACCCTGCTCGCTAGGTGGATTAAATCCTTAATCGGTAGATTAAAAAAATAAAAATCACAACACTATGGCTGACTTGTTGTATGGTTGTGTTGGTGTTTATGGGCGAAGAAAAAGGAAGCAAGGAAAGTTTAGGAGCATTGGTTTCACGATAGATGGATATACAGACGAAGAATTAAGAGCAAGGTATCGCTTTGGAAAGGAGTCTATACAGTATATTACCAACCTTTTATGCTCATTGCAAACAAGGGTAATCATTGAACAAACTTTTGGCCGCTGGAAATGTCGCTTTCATGTTCTCCATTCTGAAATTCGTATGGCTCCAGAAAAAGTGTGCATCATCATTGGTGCATGTGCTGTTTTGCAATGGAGGATGGAGATGTTGGTGGGGAAGCAAATGAGGATTATGTGTACTGTGGTCCTAATCAAGGACAAGCTGTCAGAAATCACATCATTCAAACCTATTTCAGCCAGATGCTATCCTTTTAACCAAATGTATCATAAGTAATGTACCAAAGAAAAATAACTGGGTGAAGAATTCTGCGTAATATTTTCCCTCTTAAAATAGGCCTACAATCATGGACAAAAGTCTTGGGACAAATTTACATTTGAGGTGCTTTTTCACACGCGCCAAGCAAACAGTCAGGCGCGAATTCATCTACACTTGTTCAACCCCTCTCTCTCCCCTCCCCCCCCCACCCCCTCTACA
>JAHPZR010005880.1:145000-177022 GCA_019787425.1 Platygyra sinensis | reverse complement strand
AATGCTATTAAACGTAGCTCTTTGCTTATTCTTGTGTACGTGGTGAGACCTTGTCTGTTCCTACTTAAGTACCCCAGTTTTTGTCTGGCGAACAGGTGCTACACGTTCATTATGGGTATCTGTTTTAGCAGCAGAGGTTCTGACTGAGTCAAACATTTGATTTTTCTACTATTTCAAGGAATGTTAAATTCTATCATGAAAAAACCGTGTTAATAATTCTTCAGTACTGTGTTGCTTACCTGAGTTAATATTAAATTATTTCCAAGGAAGATTATGGCAGAAAGCAAACCCCAAATTATACTGTGCATGGTTCTGCCGATATTTGCACACAGAGCCTGGATTTCAATGCTAGCAAAGGGTGGGATTTTGAGTACATAGAACAGGACTTACAACAAGTCTGCCGGATGGCTGGCAGTCAATCCACGTGGACTGATTCTGTCATTGTACACAAGGGTAAATCAGTCTACGGAGAGTCCTGTCTGCATAGAATATATGATGAAGCTTGGCCAGGTGACTACAAAGCTTAGCTGCCTAAAGATCGCTTATCAAAAGAGCCAAGGCTCGCTATGTGGGGAGTGATTTCAGTCTCCAAAAAGATCATACCTGACCTATATTACCGGTTCCATACTTTAAAGCAGTCTTCAGAAATACAAAATGAAAGCAGAGAGCAGTGTCCTGGCTTGCTATCCTAGAGTTCTCAAAGGCAATGGATGAACCAGGCCCCTTTCTTTCAAGGCACAGAGCTTGGTTATGGTTGACATCATGTTTGCTCCATGGGCTTGCAGAATGTACATCTTGGAGCATTACCGTGGCTTTGAAATCCCTCAGACAGATGAGTTTAGAAGATATCATGCATGGGCTGAAGCTGTGAAGAATCACCCCAGTGTGAAAGCCGTTTTAACAGGATAAAGATAGGGTTTTGGCAAATGCTAAACCATATGCAGAAGGCAATGCTAAATCTGAACTTGCAGATTGCTGTCCGTAAAGGCACTACTATTCCTTAGGGATTATATGCCACAGGGGACTACTAAAAAACGCAGGCAAATGTGCCTCTCTATTAGTCCCTTAAAAGGTCTTACAAAAAAATTGAGTATTTGAGTAGAACATTGGTGCTGACGCAGTGTTCAGCTTTGTCAGGGTAAGATTTAAAGTAATGAGATCAGTAAATCATGCACAGTGGTAGAAACATATTTCACAGATGACCTGTTAATAATGCACAGATCACATTAATTCTTAGGTGACAGGGAAAAATACAGGATATTTTCAAATATTGACAGGGCTGTACCTAAGATTTTTGTCTGCGGGGGCAAACTCCACAAACCTTCACAGGATCTCCTGTATACAGACAGGGTTTCTAGTCAGATGTTTTGTTTTCACCCCATTAGTTTTCCTGGCGCGGGGGCAACTGCCCCCCCCCCCCTGCCCCCTCTGCTATGTATGGCCCTGATGATACTAACATGGAGAGTTTATATCACTAGTAATATATCAATTGAACACCATATTGCTAACTTTTTATAATCTGGACTGGACTGGACATCTTTTTACTATGGCAAAATGATATAAATTAGGATTTTACTGAAACACACTTGTCTTGTTTTCCCACCAAACAGCAATCATGTTTGTGATTTGCCATTCACGTTTTAAGCTTTAGATTATGTCAGCTTCCAGAATTGTGTATGAAACACATCTTATCTTATGTTTTGAAAATGAACTTTTTGAACCTGAGGATGTTTGTATTAAGTATTTGCCTAAGTTTCAAATATTTTTGTTGTTGTTTGTTTTGGGGGGGGGAGGGGCGGGCGGTTTTGAACCCCAGTTTCACAATATGAACTTCGCTGTCACTAGTTGTCACAGTTGATAAACAGGTCAGTAGGCCCTTTGCCATGATCTGGTCACATGGTATGGGATATATTATGCTTGCAGATGCACAGTGGGACTTTCAAAACGATGGAACTCACACCAATCAAGCCTAGATTTCTTTGTTTTGAAGTCCCACTGTGTAACTTGCGTACCAGCATAATTAATTCCATATTACGTGACCAGATTGTGCAAAGGGGCCATTCCTTTCTCCCTCTGACATACTGCAGCCTGGATAGCATACATGAGGGTCTAGAAAGTAAGGGTGACGGGGCAGAGAGTTCCAGCCAGATTTTGCAAAATCCCTTTGCTAGTCTATTTTTCTTCCAATTCCGCCCCAAGTCCCTATTCCCATAATTTTCTTGTTATTCCCGGCTCCCTTACCCAAATTCATTTCCAATTGGAAAAACAGGCAAATCCCATTTCCCATTCAGGCTCCTCTGGTGTACGTAAGCTTATGTAATGGCTAAGGGGAGAGGGGCGAGAGAGATGACTGGGGAGGAAGGAGCAGTTCTCCTTTTCCTGTCATTTTTGCCTTTCCATTACAGATTCCTATATCACATTCTGTGCAGGGTACATTTTAAATACAGATATGAAAACAAAAACAGACTTTTGCCAGAACTCAAACCCTTTTGTATACCATCTTTGGCAGAAAAGGTACATTTCCTTTCATATACCTTTTATTGAAAAAAAAAAAAAACAAATAAATAAGCCGCATACAGCCATAAGGCGCGTCTATATGAGATAATTATTATAATCTACAATGTAAAGGCCCTCAACTTGTGAGATATCCCTACCCTTTTCTAAACCTGAAAGCCTGAAAAAGGTACCCCTTTTCAGGTGGAGCCTCCATGTATAGGCCAACCTCGTTCTTGACAAGTTATACAGAAGCATCCGCAAATTTCAGGGAAGAAACGCAAATGCAAGAGATATTCCCAGGAATAACTGCTATGGCTACTGGAGCCATTTCAGGTTACTATGCAGCTCTGGGTACCAGGAGCTCAGGACATTTCATGGGGTCACACATGAACTCTGACCTCGCTTTAGGTTGCCTTCTTTCTCCGAGAATAGGCCCACTTCACTAAGAGGTCACGTGACCAATGCTTCCTTAAACAGTGAGTTGTAATCTTGCTGTTGCCAAATCGACAGAACACATAAAAATTATCTTACCCCGAAATTTGAGAGGAAACGCAATTTAAGGGAGATATTTTATGCACTTTGATTTTCAACAAAGTAGTTTGATTTGTATGGGCTGCCATGTTGGATGGCATGCTCTTGCCCCGGGGGGGTACTCCCAGAAAAATTGGGTGGGGGTGTGCGGCCCACGTCCCAAAACCCCTACCCTATTTATGACCAAAATCTGCGATATTTCCTACCCTATTTATGACCTGACCAAAAATTCGAAACGCTATTTATGACTTGACCATTACCTCAAAATGCTGTTAAAATACGCTGAACAGAATTTTTGAAGGACGTTTAGGTGATTTTCCGCTTTGCGATAATGGTATCAAAAGTTTCTTTAAAAACATAACCATAGTAATCAAGGCTAGATATCAAACACCATACCTATTTATGACCGAAATAGCCAAAATCAGCTAAAATTGATGACCCTATTTATGACAAAAACGGCTGAAAAACATATCCCTTATAGGGCCACACATACCTATATAGCCCATATAAGGAGTACCCCCCCCCCCCCCCCGGGGACTCTTAGCCCTCCAACACAGGTGGCCAAAAGCTACTTTTTTCTTTTATCTTGTTAACTGTTTGATAGTTACGTGTTCAGACGTGCTATAAAACGTTACCACATCATCTTTTCAAACATTTTCCTATGAAGTTTAAGTGCCAAAATTTGTGTCGGAAAGCGATAATTCCATAATTTTTAAAAATCAAGCTATGGGCTTTCTCATTTTAAAGGCAAATGGTGCGGTGTTTGAAAAAATCAAATCACTATTATTTTGTTCAAGAGATGACCCAGTAATAGTGTTTCAAATGCAAAATCATGTAACTTTCATTTTTCGATAAAAAAAACGATGTCACATGACCTCTTAGTACAATGTACTTTCCATGAGAATGCCAGGTTACCAAGTTCAGTCCCGCGTGTACAACATGGCGGTTGTTACTTGAGGTAACCGCGAAGTGAAGAATACGTAGTTTTAACTTTTATAGTTTTATAGTAGTGCTTTAAGAGAGTTATGTCTCGAAAAAAGCGCAAGAATAAAGGCCACGCCTCTGGTAAAGCATTATGCGAGAAAGACGTCAACGGAGGAGGTAGGCTTACATTTTTTATTTTGTTTTCGTTCGTTGAGGGTTGTGATCCTTTGCGACGTGTGGATGAATTGGCAGCTTGAGGTATTTTATATCACTGGACACTACATACTCTGTAGTGATACGTTAACGAGTCAAATAATCGCAAATGGCCTATGCGTCTTTAGGTATAACATCATGGTAAACAATCTTTACATAGCATTTTAGCACTTAGTGTGAGTTCAAGTCTTTGAAGCTCTTTCGTCTTATTAAGCTTTTGCTTAATTATAGATAGTATAGAAAGATAGATTAGAAACGTTATTAATGTGTCAATGCCTTGTAGCCTTGGAAATATCCCATATTTATTTGGGGGCACAAAGAACCATCGAAAAACTGAAGGAAGCCATAAAGGACTTGGTCAGCCTCTGCCATAATGTTTTCAATGCCATGGAAATCATTGATTGTGGCATGGTGAGGCGAAATCTCATTACTTTACTCTAAGTTGTGTATTCTTAGAATGTATGTTTAATTAGTTTCACAGAGATTTTCTTTGGTTTCAACATGCTCCAAATAAAACATGTTAAGCTTGATAGCCAATTTCTCACATGTAAACAACAGACAAAGGTGTGGCTGACTAGGACCGCTCAAAATGGCTCATTTAAACTAGATACTGGTGGTGTATAAATTACTTGCAGGCATTTTTACTTTCCAATCAGCAAATAAACTGATTGTAGTTTTTTTTTCAGAACTGGCAATTGAAGACTTTGCTAATGCTAAAGATGCTAAAGAAGCACTTAGACGGACATCAAGAGGATTTTCAATGAGTGCAGGTGTGAGTGCTACCTGCATTACTAAATAAAGAATTTATGCTCTCCTATTGCAGCATTTTAAAAGCTGCTCAAACTCTAGAATGAGAAAATGTAATAGGTCTTAAAGGTCAAATGAACCAAACTTTAGACATTTTTCTCATTTGAGTCGAATGTGTTTACTAAGTATAAAATAAACATATTCCAAAGTTTCAAACAAATTGGACTAAGCGTTGCTGAGATACTGGAATGTTAAAATTACTGTTTTTTAGCCTTTGTAATCATAGAGTGGTCAGGAAAATTGTGGGAAATAAAACTTATAACATCACTGTTGGTGAGCTCAAGAAATGTGGGAAATTTGAAACTGTTTTTGTTTCAAGTTCACAGTGAATATCAGAGGAAAACCACTAAAAATCCAAAATTAGCACTTTCAAGTTTACCCAGGATCCAAAACTTAAAAGAAAATGGCTTATAGAAATGAAAAGAGAATACGTTATGTCTCATGGCATTCAGGTGTTTGTGCAGACCCCTTTACCAAAAAGACAGCGTCAGACAAAATCTTATGGTAAGGAGTTTGTTAGGACTCTCTTTTAAGCCTCGTTGGCTTGCACTCAAAAAAAGACCCAGTATTGACGATTTGAAACCTCACTGTGGAACATTGCAAGCTCGCAATTGGACAAACAAACGACAAAAAACAAGTAAATAAATAATGCTTTTCGAACATTGGGGAACTCTTCAACCAACATTTCCATGACGCCATCAGTTGTCTTGGTACTTGGAACTTTTTTCCTCTTTTAAACAGCTCAGAAAAAAAATTTCTGGTTAAGTTTTCTTTTTAATGCTTTGTTTAACATTTCATCACTTAAAAATGGCTGAAGAAAAGATGTCTAAATTTTGATTTATTTGACCAACACTGAAAGGGTGTTCTCTGGTTATCTTGGCCTTTATATACACAATTTTGTAAGCAAATCATGAATAAATTAGAAGAAATTGCTGTGTACCTTGTGGTGCATAAGCAAAACCTATCTAGACCTCACATCTAAAGCATTTACAATCATACTGTACACATCCTGTTTACTCATTTTTCTTTTGCAGCAGCTATAGTCAGTGAAGCTGAGAATGAGAATATGATTCCCTGGTATGACAGAACAGACTTTGACTCATCAGCTGATGAAGGTGAACTTGAATCATCAGCTGGTAAAACCACGTCAAGATCAAAACGATCCAAGAACAAGAAGAAACAGAATATTACTTGTGATGAATCTAGGGAGTGTGGATTGATCTACCCATTAGATGTATGGTGTTTGTTAGTCAGGTACATCCATCCTGAACATGTCCAGAAGTTTGCACTGATCTGTAAAGGAGCAAGACAAGCTACAAACATGCGGACATTTTGGCTAAGACTTTACAACCGTCACATTATGCAGCCAAAGAAGCTACCTGAAAGGCTCCAGCCAGATACCATTGAATGCCGTCCTGGATTGCGTGCTAGGATAATAAGAGCTCTGTTCCATGGGTATGAGCCATTCCGAAGTCGGTTTTTGTCTTATGGTAGTTTACGGGATCCAAGCATATTAGAGTCACAGATGTGTATATCAATGTGGTACAAGCAGGTGCTATGCAAAAAGCAAACCAAAAAAGTCTGGGTGTTTTATTTCAAGTTTTCCCGGAAAGCTACTTGTGTAAAAAGGAAACCACGTTATTTTTCTCAGAAATGGTTTGAACAAGTTGATGACTTGAGTGACAATCCTGAAGAAGATCACTGCATTCTTCAAGTGAATTGCGTCAATTTCCTGCCGGTGAACCCAGTGCAAGGTCATGTGTTGACTAAAGCCTTGGTTGGCATAAGTCACGATATGAAACACAATAGCATCAAGTTGACATTCCACTCACCACGTGGTGATGGCAGATACAGGAAGGAAGATGGAACTATGGTGATATTAGACCCAGCATGTGACATTAAAGTAATTAATTGGTGGAGTCCACTTTATCCTCATCATGAGGAGGCATTGTAAATGTACTTCACTCACAGAATTTGACTGTCGACTAAATTTGTCACAGTATTAGTTTATTATTTATGAAGTAAGACATAAATGCTATCTCTTCAGACTGATTTTAAAGTTAATTATTAGTTGCTATCTCTAAGAATTTTATAATAAAATACACAGTAGCAAGTTGGGTTTAAGTATAGGAATAGTTTATAGTGAGCAGAAGACTAGATTTAAGGCATTGCGTACGGGTCATTTAATGTCAGTTGTGAAATATAAAATCATTTACTTGTAGGAATCTCAACAGGACAACTCGATAGTAATAGATTATAATAGGGTTATTGTAATCCGGTAGTAGATTATTATAATCCAGTAATAGATTATTATAATTCTGTAATAGATTAAGGCACAGCAAAAAATTGGAAGGATTAGATTATTATTAATAATATCATCTGGATTAATAGTTATCTTTTTTATAATCCGGATAAAATACCCGTAACAGATCTGTGACTGACAAGGGACTGATGGGACATAACACAGATAACATCAGTCACATGACGATCACTTGCATATGTTAGAGCTGGTAGATAACACGATGTTGACCCTAGAAGTAAATGAAAAGGAGGAAGCGCCTCTACATACATACATACATACATGACCCAGAGCGCCTCTGGGTTAGTGAAACCATGCCATGGGCATGTGCTTTTACAAAAGAGGGGACCTTAAGAAAGGGAATAACTACCAGCTGCGTAGGAATAGCGGCAATCCCAAAGACACGTTAACTGTTTCGAGGTTTGTAGCCAGTATATCATGAAAGCAACTATAAACCTGAATTTCTCAGCAGATACCCTTAGTAAAATATATATACGTTATACCTAGATCCAAGTAAAAGGGTCCACGAATGCATAAGATAGTGATAAGGTCGCCTAAGATCATTAAATAATGCCAAATCTTCGGAAGCTTGGGACAAAGATTAATCAAAGGTAGGAATGTTAACTAATGCTACATAGGATTGATATTTATTAGATTAATATTACTATTTATTAAATCCATTTTGAAATCACTGGTGGTCCCTATAATCTGATTGGCTCAAATTGGTGCAATTTATTCCCAAATTGCACCATTTTTTGCTCTAAATCACATCATTTTTCCAGCCAATGAGGAACTTACACTTCAAACTTGCGGGCTGTCGCGGCGCTTTCGTGAGCGCTTGCGCTACACTGTAGAACTTTCCAGTAACCAAAAATAGTGCGCGCGTACAACTTAATTTAAGGTCGTGCGCTGCTCTATTGCGTATTTTGATGTAAAAGCGTTTCCGGTTCTGCTTTTCATTTAAAAACCAGCTCAGTACTGCATCAATAAAATATTTGAATCGACCAAGTCCTGTATTTGGGCGATTTCAAAATGGATGTAATAACACTTGCGGGCTGTCGCGGCGCTCTCGTGAGCGCTTGCGATACAGCAGAACTTTCTAGTAACCAAAATAATAGCGCGTGCGCGCAACTTGATTAAAGGTCGCACGCTGCTCTATTGCGTATTGAAGTAAAAGCGTTTCCGGTTCCGCTTTTTGTTTAAAAACTGCCTCAGTTCTGCATCAATAAAATATTTGAATTGGCCAAGTCCTGTATTTGGGCGATTTCAAAATGGATTTAATAAAGTGGTAATTGAACTGAGTGGAGTGCAATTTTGGTCTGAAATCATACTTGTGATTTCAAATCGAACTCGCGCTGCGCGCTTGTTCGATTTTGAAATCACGCGTATGATTTCAGACCAAATTGCACTCCACTCAGTTCAATTACCATTATTAATCAATTAGGATTAATACTAGTAATAGTTATCACTAAAGCTGCCCCCGCTTTCTTTTATTTCTGCTCATTGAAACAATAATATTGAACGTTATTGTTCTAGTCTGATACTAAAAAAAAAACAATTGCCTTGATATGCACTCTTTTTTATATAAGATATATTTTGACGTGACATCTTGGCCTCGCTACGAAAAGTGTTGTCCAGAGCACATGCACGATGTGCTGAACGCGATCCAGATCCAGAAACCAAACACTTGTACGTGATAGCCTAATAAATTCTAAATAAAACGAAAATGCCATAAGCTATAATGTAAGAATAATACAAGAATATTTTCAGCCTAAAATCGGCAGAAAAATAAGAATATTCAGTCTGGCCGGAAAAATAACATCCTTAGAAAAGAAAAGAGTGTACGAGCAAACGTATCTCGAAAGCACAACAGAAGTGAAATGTAAACAAAAGTATCGCGTTACAGTCGCCATATATGCAAATTTAGACTGTTCACAGTCCCTTATTTTTCCGTGCGATCCCAGATGTGGATAAAAAATGCCCGTGGGTAGGGGTGGTGAAAGGCACGGCGGGCCAAAAACCCGAGGAGGCACCTTAGGACTCCCCGCGTAATAGAGAGAGAAGAAGAGAGAATGTAGGTATTTCCGGTATATAGCCGCAAAAAATCTCGATTTAATCGCTTGCACGCCCGCAAGGTATCGACGTTTTTCCCGCAAACGCTCATGGGAGGCCAGCAAAGGGACACGGGCGCGAGGACTTGCGGGATCGGCGTCTTTGCCACGAGCTTTGTCCTTGGTTTAGATCTCGAGTTCAAGCGTCCCTGAAAAGCGTTTGTATTTGCCGGCCTCCATTACTATTTCAGCGCGATCAAATAAGTTCGCTTCGAAATGGCCGAGATTATGATATAAAACAAATTGAAAACGCTTTCAGAGATCCTGAAGATGGATTTTGGGGAAAAACAGCTCAGAGAGCCCTGAAGTATACTAGATCGAAATTCGAGGCCAGTGTGGTTCATTTACGACTAAATAGCTAAATCAGCATAGTACCTTCCGATCGTCAGAATAACCCAAGGATAACAACAAGGTAACAGGCCTGCGCGACTCCCATTCACGTGTAGTAGCCGCTTAGGAAGTTTTGCCCCTTTTGTATGGTACGATCGGAGGATCTTTGAATATTTCGCTAAGCACTAATCCTGTGTTTTCAGGTAGACATTTCGTCAGAGTAAAGCCGTTAGAGGTCATATTTCTGTGTGGCTTCCGCTGTTATCCGCTTGTAATTTGCAGAGTTTGACACCTCTGTTTTTTTGCCAGTTTTTTTCTCTTGATATTGCAAGATATGTTTTAGGTTCTCTCAAATGTTAGCTCTGGAGGAATAAACTTTGAAATATTCCTTTGGCATCTCGTTTATTTGGATGGCTTATTTTCACTGAGTAATCTTACGGCAGGGATCCAAATGTAAATGTTTTGCGGCGTTTTCATTGAGGACAAAAAGCTTGACTCTAATTTGCATATATGGCGACTGTAACGCGATGCTTTCGTTTACATTTCACTTCTGTTGTGCTTTCGAGATACGTTCGCTCGTACACTCTTTTCTTTTCTAAAGATGTTATTTTTCTGGCCCAGACTGAATATTATTATTTTTCTGCCGATTTTAGGCTGAAAATATTGTTGTATTATTCTTACATTATAGCTTATGACATTTTCGTTTTATTTAGAATTTATTAGGCTATCAAGTACAAGTGTTTGGGTTCTGGATGTGGATCGCGTTCAGCACATTGTGCATGTGCTCTGGACACCACTTTTCGTAGCGAGGCCAAGATGTCACGTCAAAATATATTCTTATATAAAAAAGAATTCATATCGAGACAATTGTTTTTTTTTTAGTATCTGACTAGAACAATAACGTTCAATATTATTGTTTCAATGAGCAGAAATAAAAGAAAGCGGGGGCAGCTTTAGTGATAACTATTACTAGTGTTAGATTAATATTAATCCTAATTGTTTAAGGCACGGCTAAAACCTCAGTAATAGATTATTGCCCCCGCAGGGTTTTTGGCCCCAGAGGGCCAAAAACTCGAGGAGGCACCTTAGGACTCCCCGCGTAATAGAGAGAGAAGAAGAGAGAATGTAGGTATTTCCGGTATATGCCGCAAAAAATCTCGATTTGATCGCTTGCACGCCCGCAAGGGATCGACGTTTTTCCCGCAAACGCTCATGGGAGGCCAGCAAAGGGACACGGGCGCGAGGACTTGCGGGATCGGCGTCTTTGCCACGAGCTTTGTCCTTGGTTTAGATCTCGAGTTCAAGCGTCCCTGAAAAGCGTTTGTATTTGCCGGCCTCCATTACTATTTCAGCTCGATTAAATTAGCTCGCTTCGAAATGGCCGAGATTATGATCTCAAACAAATTGAAAACGCTTTCAGAGATCCTGAAGATGGATTTTGGGGGAAAAACAGCTCAGAGAGTCCTGAAGTATACTAGATCGAAATTCGAGGCCAGTGTGGTTCATTTGCGACTAAATAGCTAAATCAGTATAGTACCTTCCGATCGTCAGAATTACCCAAGGATAACAATAAGGTGACAGGCCTGCGCGACTCCCATTCACGTGTAGTAGCCGCTTAGGAAGTTTTGCCCCTTTTGTATGGTACGATCGGAGGATCTTTGAATATTTCGCTAAGCACTAATCCTGTGTTTTCAGGTAGACATTTCGTCAGAGTAAAGCCGTTAGAGGTCATATTTCTGTGTGGCTTCCGCTGTTATCCGCTTGTAATTTGAAGAGTTTGACACCTCTGTTTTTTTTGCCAGTTTTTTTCTCTTGATATTGCAAGATATGTTTTAGGTTCTCTCAAATGTTAGCTCTGGAGGAATAAACTTTGAAATATTCCTTTGGCATCTCGTTTATTTGGATGGCTTATTTTCACTGAGTAATCTTACGGCAGGGATCCAAATGCAAATGTTTTGCGGCGTTTTCATTGAGGACAAAAAGCTTGACTCTAATTTGCATATATGGCGACTGTAACGCGATACTTTTGTTTACATTTCACCTCTGTTGTGCTTTCGAGATACGTTTGCTCGTACACTCTTTTCTTTTCTAAGGATGTTATTTTTCCGGCCCAGACTGAATATTCTTATTTTTCTGCCGATTTTAGGCTGAAAATATTCTTGTATTATTCTTACATTATAGCTTATGGCATTTTCGTTTTATTTAGAATTTATTAGGCTATCAAGTACAAGTGTTTGGTTTCTGGATCTGGATCGCGTTCAGCACATTGTGCATGTGCTCTGGACACCACTTTTCGTAGCGAGGCCAAGATGTCACATCAAAATATATTCTTATATAAAAAAGAGTTCATATCAAGACAATTGTTTTTTTTTTAGTATCCGACTAGAACAATAACGTTCAATATTTTTGTTTCAATGAGCAGAAATAAAAGAAAGCGGGGGCAGCTTTAGTGATAACTATTACTAGTAATAATCTATTACTGGATTGTAATAATCTATTAGTGAATTAAAATAATCATTAAGAGTAATATTAATTCAATTAATATTAATCAGAGTTGTCCTCTCTCAATCAACAAAAATAATGTAACTTTTTTATTACAGTTTCTGTTTGTGTACACAGTAATTCACTGTCAATTGCCTGGTTTAGTCTATAACTTGTCCATAATACAATAAAGAATAATGGCTGGTTAATTTAGTGGTTTGGTATGTTGTTTAACAATAAGATTCCACACTGAACCTGATATATGTAGGCAACTTCTGCGGCGGGTAGTTTAAAAGCTAGTTAGTGCTTAGCCAGGAATAAAAGTTAACCAAGATATAAAATTTTTGCTTGTATAAAACATCAAACTAAACCTAGATTTTGAAGACAAGGCATGGTGATATCAACATGGAAACAATTAATGGCAGGTAAGTGATAACAGCCTTTGAAACTACAACCAGTTTTATCTTCAAAACAAAATTAAACAAAAGAATAGCTAAATGTGAATATTAATTTAATGTGAATAATATGATAAATGGCCTAATGGCTATGTTAGCTTGAAACAACATTATAGACTATGCCTGTAATGTCAAAATTTTCATTTTCCTATGTGATCCTATATTTTATGCAATTTATAGCTTCTGTGAAAAAAAAAAATTTCGATTTGGATAAAATGCTATTTTATTTATGAATTAAAATCTGAAAATCCTATTTTCTTGAGGTCAACCTGCTCCACTGATTGCAAGATCGACATGCTCAGAGTTGTGATGTAGATTCAGGCTTGACTCGTCTCACTTGTTTTACCTCAGTAAATTTAGCTTTGTAGTCCATACAAGATGCTCCTTTCCAGCATTTTGCATGGGCTACCAAGCTAAATTTAACAGGGGTAAAAAAAAAAAAAGCGGGATGAGTCACAACTCATTCCAGTCCAAGGGAAGATTAATGCGAATGGTTGACCATAATGGTGGCAAATTTGATCGTTTTTAAGAATTATGAAAAAATGAATTTTATCCAAGTCAGAGATCTTTTTGCAGAAGTTCATTGGGTGATAATTTTATTTAGTAGAATTCTACTAGCATACTAATGCAAATGCTGCAATCTGATTGGCTGAGCTACTCGTATACTATCAGCCATTAGAGTGCAGTTGGCTGCCAATGCGATGTTGTTATAGTTTTTCCGAGGTTTTGGAAGGAAATTTAGCTGTAAACATGTAATTAAATTCCTGAGAAAACTAAAAGAAGCACATTGACGGTTTCTTGACTTTAAAAACTTGAAAATATTGAGAAAGCGGGTACGCACGTAAACAACTGCAAATTTGGCAAGGACAGTTCAATACGTGCAACTTTGTCTACGCGTAAAGTCCAATAATGCGTGAAAAAAATCATAGGAAACCGTTATTTTTGTTAATTTCAGTTAGAATTCTACTAAAGCAATTAGATTATTCGCTCTCGATTTCTATGAGGCAATAGTTGATTCGGCCTTTGGCCTCATCAACTATCACCTCATAAAAATCTCGAGCTCATAATCTAATTGTTAAATAGAATCAGATAAGAAAATAGAAATTGACATTCAATGGGCACTTTAATATCTCTCTATCTCTATATCTCTTCGTGCCATAAGGCACATAAGGCTTTGACATTCTCTTTCCATCCACTTCGGTTTGCTGCCAAAGCTCTGACAGTCGCCCATGATTGCCACCCAGCTACTCGTCTTTCGTCTTCAACCATTCTCCTCCATGTTGTTTTTGGTCGGCCTGGTCTCCTCCTCCCCTCTGGCCTCCATTCCAATGCTGTAATACAGTGCTCCTCTCTGTTCTTCCTTATTATATGCCCGATCCTATTCCATCTTCGGCGTCTGATCTCATCGCTTGCTCTGTTCACTCCTGTAGTCTCCTGGATTTGTTGGTGTGAGATGGTCTGTGGCCATCTTATTCTCAGTATGCGTTTCATGCATTTGTATTGGAAAGCGTCTAGTTTCTTTGCTTCTGTTTTCGTGAGTTTCCAAGCTTCGCAGCCATACATCAAAAGTGCTCTGACAATTGTTTTGAACAACTGAACTTTAGTCTTCCTGTTAATTTCGCTACTGTCCCAAATTCTTCGTAACCTGTAGAAAGTTTGTCTGGCTTTACTCAGTCTCTGTTGTATGTCTTTGGTTGCCCCGCCTTCTTTGTCCAACAGTGCACCTAGGTACAAAAACTCTTCCACGTCAGCTACCTGCTCATCGTTTCCTTTTATTCTTTGGTCATTTCTGGCATTTATTCACATAACTTTTGACTTCTTCGCGTTGATCTTAAGTCCTACTCTGGCAGCTTCATCGACAAGCCTACTGGTCTTATCTTCTATGTCAACATATCTAGATGACAATAAGGCAATGTCATCTGCGAAGTCAAGATCTTCTAAGACTGAGGTGAACTTCCATCGTATGCCAGTTCTCCTACCCTCTGTAGTTCTGTTCATGACCCAGTCAATTGATAGTAAAAAAAGAAAACCTGACATGGTGCACCCTTGTTTTACTCCAGACTGGACTTGAAACCATTCTGTTGTTTCACCTTCTTCCACTACTGCGCATTCAAAGTTGTTGTACATTGCTTTTGTCAGACTGATGAGCTCTTCTGGAATTCCATATATTGACATGATGTTCCATAAACTTTCGCGATGTATAGAATCAAATGCTTTCTCAAAGTCTATGAAATGTGTGTACAGAGTTGCATTCCATTCATTGACTTGCTCCAGTATATTCCTGACTCAGAGAGTAAAAATCTGATCGATGGTACTTCTGTTCTCTCGAAACCCTGCTTGCTCTTTCCTCAATATGTTGTCAACTCCTTTCTTAATTCTACTTATCAACACTCTGCCAAAGATCTTACTTATGACTGGTAAAAGTGTGATACCCCTCCAGTTTGTACACTCACGTAAGTTACCCTTCTTGGGTAACTTTACTATTAGTCCTTTGCTCCAGCTTTTTGGTGCTACACCCTCTTCCTTCACTTTGTTGAACAGCCTTGTCAACTCCTTTGTTCTCTCTTCCAAATCTGTCTTTAGAAGCTCTACAACTACGCTATCATGACCAGCTGCTTTCCCACTTTTCGTTGATTTTATAGCATTTTTCACCTCTGTTGGTTGGAATGCTCCATGTCAAACTCTCTGTCATTTTGCCTTGTTTCAATTTCATGTGGCTGTATAGGCCTGACAGGTGGTTCTTTGTTTAGTACTGTGTCAAAGTGTTCTTTCCAGATCTTCAGTCTTTCACTCTGCTCATTTGTTGGTTTTCCATTTTTATCATTGACTACTGTACTTGTTCTTTTCTTCTCTCCTGTAAGAGTCTTCACTATACGATGTAGTTCCCCCGCTCTTCCGTTTTCTGCTGCTCTTTCAGCAGTATTTGCCATCTCATTCATCCAATACCTCTTATCTTCACGAGCACTCCGTTTAACTTCTTGGTCTTTTCTCTTGTACTGTTCTTTTATTCTTTTCTTAACTCTTTCTGAACGTGTACTTTCTAATTTCAGCTTTAGTTGTCTCCTTTCTTCTACTTTCTTCCACGTCCCGCCGCGCGACCAAGGTTTGCAGGCTCTCTTAGCTATGCCAAGTACATCTTTAGCTGCACCAACATATATATTCTCCATCCTGTTGTTCATGTGGTCAGCATTTTCTTCTTCTTCCAACTCTGTCAGGGCTTGAAATCTGTTTCTCACCTCAATGTTGTATTTGACAAGCATCTCTTCATCTGCTAGTTTCTGCATATCCAACCTCGTTCGACCTTTCATTTCCCTTGGGCTTCTTTTCAACTTCAGCTTGAGCCTAGTCTCCACTAGGTAGTGGTCGCTTCCCACATCTGCACCTCTCCTAACTACAGTGTCCATAATTGAAGATCTATATTCCTTCGCAATCATTGTGTGGTCTATCTGGTTCTTAGTTCTGCCGTTTGGTGATGTCCATGTTGCTTTATGAATTTCTTTATGGGGGAAAATTGTTCCTGTGATGACTAAGCCATTCATCTCGCAGAACTCACAGAGCCTTTCACCATTTTCGTTCCTGTCTCCTGTACCGTGTTGTCCCAGTACCTCTCTTTCTTCTAGTGTTCCTTTTCCCACTTTAGCATTTAGGTCTCCAGTAATAAGCAGGATGTCATTTCTGTTGCACTTCTGCACCGTACCCTCTAATTGTTCATAAAAATCGTCTTTGCTCTCTATAATCGCATCGTTTGTCGGGGAGTATGCATGTATCAATGTCAGTTTCCTATACTTTGAATAAAACCAGGCTCTGATAATTCGACTACTTTCTGGTGTCCACTCCATAAGACATCTGGCTGCTTGTTGTGACATCATAATTGCTACGCCTCCTTGCAAGGGCGGATCCAGGATTTTGAAATGGGGGGTGAATTATTGTCATAATGTCAGAGAAATCAAATATTATTTCAATATTTGAGGGATAAGAAAAAAAAAAGAAAGAAGGGGGCTCAGAAAAAGGGGAGTGAAAATTCACCCGTTTCACCTCCCCTGGATCCGCGCCTGTCCTTGGTGTATATTGTCTTCGCCACTGTAGATTATTACCTCTCCTGTGTTAAGCTTGGATTTCCCGCTTCCTCTCCACCTGCATTCGCTAATACCCAAAATATCTAACTTGTATCTCTTCATCTCTCTTGCTACTTGGCCAGCCTTCCCAGTTTCGAACATGGTCCTAACATTCCAGTTTCCTATCCTTGTTTTATACTTCGGATTCACGATCGAAGCTGTCGGCTTTTGGTCTTCTTTTCGGCTTTGGCCCAAAAGCGTCATCCTGCTACTAAGAGCTCTCGTCGCGTCACCGATGTTAATAGAGCACTTTAATGTACAGAAAGGAAATATCAACACAGGCAGATGTATGCAAGGGGTGGATGAGTTATTATTATTATTATTATTATTATTATTATTATTATTATTATTATTATTATTATTATTTATTATTACTATTATTATTGTTATTATTATTATTAACAACAAAGACTGGGGGGGAAACAAGCTCGAGAAGCCAAATTAGCTGTAATTTATTCAAAAAGGCATTTGGCATGTGATAGCATGCCTTTCTTTCCACTTGCATCACATTTTATGAGATCTTTACAGTATGCCAATCGGTCTAAAATCTTGATCAAACTAAATATATAATGCCAGCGATCAGTTCCTAAAAGAAATGGAAAACATTTAACATCTTGGCCTACGTTCTCCAAAGTATGCAGAACTTGGTCATTTCATTTTGTTTTGAAGAGGATGGCACAGAAATGTACAAAGATGTACAACGCACATGCAGTTATTGTTCTGCTAATTTTGGTTATAACTCAAAAACGGCACAGTGAACTTTTTTTTTATAGTATCAAAATTTGATAAGCATGATAAGGCGCAATTTTCTGAACTACACTTGCAGAATTTCTTTAAACTTTGCTAAAAATTGCACCTTATCATGCTTATCAAATGTTTGTAATATAGTAAAATTTTCACCATACCGTTTTTAGCATTTCATACTGTTGCTATGATAACCTTTTGTGTTGCAAAAATGTAACATGTTCACAAAAGGTTGGGTAGTTTTTTGATACCAAGATTGCAGCATCCAAGTGCTGGAAACTGTTTTGAGCCACCTTAAACTGCAACTTTGAATGTAATTGGCTTACTGAACTGTCCAATAACAAAATGCTCCTTGTCTTTGTCAGTCAAATTGGTGGGAAACTCCAGTGGGGTCTGGGTATGTTCACTTTGCAGTCAGCAGTTTTAATCATTTCAATGCAGCACAAATGCGACCTGCATAATATTGCAATATTCTCCAATTCAAACCTCGCGCCGGCTGACTAACATTTGTGCCTGTGCAACCTGTAGAAACTATGGCGCACAACCAACAGGAAGATTGGATGTCACCATGTCAAAGAAGACTCGGTTTATGGAAGAATAGGCCATTTCCAGAGTTCTTTTTGCCTCTGTTTCAAAACGGGTCTAAGTGTGAAACCATTCATGAGAAAATGAGTTACGCCTATAGGTTCATTTTCATGCAAATCAAAGTCATTTTCAGAGGAAAGGTTTCAGACTCGTTTAGAAACCGAGGCACAAGGGAACTCTAAAATGGCCTATGGTACAAAAATGCTTCCCAATGTGTCCATAACATCTAATTAGAACCAAATAACGGGCAACAAATTGGTCCCAGCTAAAGCTGCAGACAACAGTCAAAATACTTCATTAAGAGAAATATTACTTTCAGAGTATGCAAAATCACAAGCTTAAGTTTCTTTCGCAGATACAAAATCAGTGCAATCACACAACTGGACAGCAAAAAGCAAGGAAAAAAAGTAGGGGTAGAGTAAATTGGTATGGGGCGTAAAACTGAAGGGTTTTGAAAAGAGTTTTCAAAAACAAGGAAGGCTTCTATAGAGGATTTTGAAACAAATTTGAACAAAAAAAACACAAAATAGAACAGAGTATAATTCGCTGAGTCCTTAAAAATGCGGATTTTGGGGACCTTAGCTCCAAGCCAGCAAATACATTTTAGTGATGATAATATAGAATTATATTATTTTATTATAGCCCTCTAGCAAGCAAATAAATTAAGTTGTTATGAACCAAACAACAAGGTCTGGGTGTTCAAAACAACAAGATTAAGCCGAAGCTAAACTACAATAGTGTTAACAGATTTTACTTTATACAAATATGCCTGTCATTTGCCCGTTTAGACTTTTTCCCGCCCCCACTAACTGCCCCTGGGTCTCCGAGGATGCACCCAGGCTCAATATTTTTCAGAAGCTGATCAATACTTATCCATGATCAATAGTTAACAGAAGCATAGAGTTCTCCTGTTGTTTAAAACTGTTCTTCAAGAACATAATGCAAGTTCAAGTTACAGTTTTGGGATGAGTCATAGAGAAACAAGGAAAGAAATAACAAATTGTATTCAAGACATTTGTTTACTAATCTGGTGCTTTCATTAATATTAACATTAGTAACCAGAAGGTGGCTGCCCTGGTGTAGTAAAGAGAGTCCTGTAACATTTCCTTCAGGGTAAATTTCTGAAAACTGCTGACTTCCATTTTCATACATGTACATGGCAATTGACAATAGCACAACTGTCAGAGCTCTGCCAAGTTGCTGAGATCTCATCCTGGGTTGGCTTAATCCTGATTTGAACTTCAGCAGTGGTTTGAGACTGATCTTTTTCATTCATTATTCACATCTTGTACCAGTAACTCTCTGTTCTCATAGGTCCAGAATCCATTCAAGTCAATCAGAATACTTGTCACTGTCTCTCCTTGACCACTGTCAAAAGATATTAGAAAATATCCTGTAGGAAAGTGTTCACATAAAAGCATACTACTATTAAACTATTAGATTATATGAGCTCAAGATTTCTATGTTGTGATGGTTCATGAGAGCGCAGCCTGAGTCATAGAAACTGAGAGCGAATACCAGTAATCTAATTGTTTTAGTATAAATCTACAGTCTAGTCATTCACAATTTTATCTAAATTCTCTTCACAGACACTTTGAAAATGCCAAGAAGTGGCCATCATTTTGTTAACAAGCACACACTGCTACATGTATGCTACTCACTGTCTATCACAGATTAGTATAAATTTACCGTAGTCTATTGTGAATCCGTGAATTTGATTGGCTATATTACCGTTGACTATCTGCTGATAGTCAACAGTTACGCATCAGTGCACATCGCGCCTTACGTTTGAACCTGATGTAACATAATAAAACAGTTCTTTTCAACGTGTTACTTGTCATTTTTTTTCTTTTTAGGCAATGAGACTACGGTAAATTTATACTAAAACAATTAGACTACTCGCCCTCGTTTTCTACGAGCGATAGTCAACTCGGCTGCGCCTCGTTGACTATCTGCTCGTAGAAAATGAGGGCGAGTAGTCTAATTGTTAAATAGATAGCAGGGTAACCAATCAGAGAACAGCATTTGTGATAGAACACTACTAGATTTATACTTGAAGCAGATAGAAACAGAACAAGCATGCACTGGGTGTTTGCATAGTGATGGTGAACAAGAGAAATGACGGTTATATAATCGAAAAAAGTGGCACTAAAGAACTACATGTTGAAAACATTCCCGCTTGCTTCTATCAAGCTGTAGAAACACTTGTGAAAGTTTGGGAGAACTTTAAAAAGCTGTGGAATCACTCGGCTGTGGTGGATGTTCCCACACCATTTTCTTGTTCTCCCTAACTTTATTCCTGTCTCTATAACTTGAGACATCTTTTCTGTGTCTTAAAGATTGTATCAGTGGAACATGAAACTGTCATATGCCCTACAGCAGTTGTGGAATGCTTCTTGAAAATCAGTACCACAATCTGCAAAATTATGATAATTTTAGCCTGTGAGCAAGCTCTCTATTTGGGTCTCACACGGAAGATTTTGGGTCTCACGCGAGATTTATTTTGGGCGCAAGCCGCGAGAGGATTGGGGCGGGGGCAAGTAGGGAGCTCTCCTTACTCGCCCAGACCCAAATAGAGAGCTTGCTCGCAGGCTATGATAATTTGAGAATATGGTTCAGGCAACTTGTTCCGCAATTGTGCCATGCCTTTGTAAGGCAAGTTGTTCACTGACCTGTTAACAAGATCTTGCAGACTAATCCTGTATGGGTCTGTAGGTTTGACCATATCAAAAATCTCATCCTGCAAGACAAATGACATCACTGCCATAATATTTCTGGTGGAGTGCTATAATGATGCAGGCCAAAGCTACCTTCGAGGAAACATCATGATTCCTGGGTCTTTGGTTTCTATTACTGTGTGCTGATTATTTGATAATTAATTAAGGTGGCTCAAAAAAGTTTCCTGCGCTTTCGAAGACGCAGATTTTGATGGGTCATTATTGCCACTCTTTATCAGTTGATGCTACAATCATGGTATCAAAAAACTGCCCAATCACTGGTGAACACGTTGGTATCATTTTCGTGACACAATAAGTTACCATAGCAACACTATGGCCGGCTAAAAACACCCTTAATTTTAGCTTTAAGCGCTTATATTTCAAAAGCAGCATGGTGAAATTCTTTCTTATTATAGAATTTTGATAAGCAGGGTGAGATGCAACTTTTGGCAAAGTTTGAAAAAATTCTGTAGATGGGGTTCAAAGCCACCTTAAATTTTCGAAAATTTAAGGTGGCTCTGAATCCCATGTACAGTTTTTTTTTAAACTTTGCCAAAAGTTGCGCTTTATCCTGCTTATAAAAATTCTATAATAAGAAAAAATTTCATTGCGCCGTTTTTGAAATATAAGCGCTTAAAGCTGAAATTAAGAGTGTTTTTAGCAGGTCATAGAGTTGCTATGGTAACCTATTGTATCACGAAAAATAATACCAACGTGTTCACCAGTTATAGGGCAGTTTTTTGATACCATGATTGCAGCATCAATTGATAGTGTGGTTATAATGACACATCAAAATCTAAGTCTTGGAATGTGCTGGAAACTGTTTTGAGCCACCTCAATAAAAAAAAATACAAATATACAAAGCATGCCTTTGTTTAAGTTAATTCAGTAGTATTAAATATTCTTTACCTTCACATCGAGAAACTTCACTGGTTCATGGCCATGCTTCTTCATTTCCTCTTGAATTTCCTGTGTGTAAGATTCAAACAAAATTTGTGAGAGGCAACTTAAAAAAGACACAGATATCTTTAAGTGTCATTGTCAGAGAAAACCGGGCAGAACCAAAAGATCGAGGTCGGCCGTTTACCTTCATCTTTTCACAGTATAAAAGCTATCCGAAAAGATTAACAACCATGGTATTTGCCGAGGTAGGCGTTCGTTTTTCTTCGAGATATCACCACATCATGATTTTGGCCTCCCAAGCGGTCTAAAATGGCCGAAATTTTGGGACATTTTAGGTGAGCCTAAAACATACTTCGTACATATTCCAGAAACTCTTATTTTCGTGTGATAATATTTGGCCCGTTATTAGTTGACTGAGATATATTTGAAGTTTTTCACTTAAATTGTACGGTTGTCACGAGGTGCCAAATATCATCGCCGAATCGTTAAGGAGCGTGACCTAAATTTTAGCCATTTTCAGCGAGTCGTTTTTCAAAAGTGCGGCAGTTTATTTCCACAAAAAGACGATTTTCTGATAGTCTTTTACACTGATATCAATATTCAGTTTAGTTAAAATTGGTATCTACAAGCAAATCGGAGTAATTGGTCTCGCAAAGTCCAAAAAAAATCATTGGTCAGACATATTTCCCGCCAAATGTTTAGCGAAGAATATCACCTTATTCCGACTTTCTGCGATTGTTATCCATGATTTGCTGAAAGATCTGCACAAAATAGTTAGGTGGACTGCAAAATAGAATATTTAAGCTGTGACATCGGGATTAACTTATGCAAACATTTCAAACTCGCCAAATTTATGCCATTATCAAGACTAAAATTTCCCGCGAAAATTCTATTTTTAACGTCACGGTGCATGGAAAAACTAAATGGATCTCCCAGTTCGATGGTTTTTTTGTTGTTGTTGTGTAAAACAAACTGCAAATTAATAGGGAGCGAAGTCTCCTGCTCAATTTAATTTTGGGACTAATTTTGGGACTACCGCAAACGTCTTGTTTACATTTCTCGTTTTGCGGAAGGCGTGACGCGTTACAGATTCAAAGATTAGAGGGCAGCACCGTAATGTCGATCTCACATAAAGGGGTCATCTTAGTTTTGAAAACGTTAACTGTTCTTTCTGATCAGAAAAATCACCTAGCAGTGTGGGTGGTGGGTCAGTTTTTCTTCAGTTGAGATAGTGGAGGTGGTGTCTAATTTGCATGGTGTAGCGGGATGTAAACAATGAGGAAACATAGGTTACGACGAAACTTCCCTGCTATATCCGGCTAACGAAAGGATCATAAAGGACAAACCACTTATCTAAACATCTCAATACGTGTAATCTTTGCTGGGTCACGATCTTTCTTACGTTCATTGTTGTCGTTTGTATCGTCGCAGGTTTGTACACCGTCTTGTTTTTTTTTTTTTTTTTCAATTCCTTCCTTTATTAGCCCGCGCACACAATTGCGACCACTTGCCATGAAGCTCGAGATAGTGTTTTGCTGATTCAAAGGCTTTTAAGGTGTCTCGAGAACGTAGACCCGGAAAAATCTTCTGAATTTAGCAGAATTAATCGAAGCACTGAGGATCCATGGTAAAACTAATATCCGAAACCGTCACGCAACGCACCTCGCGTCATTGTAACTAAACTTGGCTTAAATGGCTTCTAAGCATAAAATAAATTTGATAAATTTGATTTCTACGGATAAAGCAACCAAACAATCATTCGAATGCTGGGTATTATTTTCGTGATCTGAGCAGAGGAATCTATCATCTTCAGCCTGCGGAACAGGCGTAATTTTGTTTTGCGTATTTTTCGCCTCTGTTCGCCTGAATACGCAAACAAATTAAAAACCACAAATAATGTTCCGTACTTATTTTGCCTTGTTTTGCTGCAAAGGTTATTTATAACTGAACTCCTCGAAACAGCACCAGCAGCAACAGCAGCAGCGGCAGCAATAAAGAAATTTTAAAGGGTTAATGAATGGTTAGAAAACTAAATGGAATTGAATGTTGTCTAGTTCAACATATTTTTCTTCCACTCCCTTTCAAAAAGAATGTGGGCGGTGGTGAGATGGGGGAGTGGGCAGGGGGTGATAATGGTACTTCTTTCCGGCATATCATAGTTCCACCCGCTATACACCGAATGCAAATATGGCGGACCACTCGGTCGTCGCCCGGGACGAGTCGAATGAAAGCGAATGAAAGCGAGGCTAGTTGGTGTTTTAAAATGCTTCCCGGCCAGGAAACTCTTGCTTTGTGGTCGACCTGTTGTTTTATTTCGCTGTGCCTACGAGTTGCTGTGTTTCTGAATGCGACGAGAGGGGATAGAAATCTTCCACCGTTAACCTCTAAGGGAAAATAGTGGATCAATGCAATTCGTTGAGACGGAGAAAAGGAGTTCACGATCGCCGCGGGGACTAAAGTTTGCTATTGTTTGCTACGTTTCAGGATAGATCTCAGAAAAATCGTTTAAATGACGAGCTAATGTGGTGTCTGGTGGTGTTCCAACACGGTTTTCATGGCCAATACCCTCCCCAGGGTAAAGAAAAGGTCTCCTTGAATGATATCCTCTATCTCAAAGGAAGAGTTATTTGCGTTCGCGTCCACTCGCATGATTGCACGGAATCGCACGAAGTAAATATAAATACTACGGTGCAATAACCAAGCAAATGAACTTCAACTGCCCCGTTACTGAAACCAGTGAAAGCATTGAGCCAAATGACAACAACTTAGAGCTAAATGCGATCGCTTACACATTTTCTTAGATCGATTCCAACCTGAACTTAAACAGTTCCTTCGGCGAATGTGAACTCCTCAGAACTCCTTGCCTCCGTCTCTTTGGTTTCCCCTCAGAGGCGAACGAGAAAACTGAAAAAAAGAACACCTTCTCTGCTGTGGAAGATTCCACTCTGTTGCGGTGGCATTCAGGAACACAAAAACGCGTAGGGAGGGCGAAACAAATCGACTACGAAGCAAGACTTTTCTCGAAAAGCATTGTCAAAACAAAACATTGAAGCCCAACTAGCCTCGCTTTCAGTCGCTTTATCGACTCGTCCCGGGCGACGACCGAGTGGTCCGCCATATTTGCATTTTTTATACCTTCCTTGAATGGGGTAGAAAGGATACCCCAATCTATCTATCTATCAATCAATCAATCAATCAATCAATCAATCAATAACTTTATTGATGTGTCAGGTAGATCTAGTTTACATATGTGTAAACTCATTGGGGACACCTAACTATTAGTGAATTAAAAGTTAAGAATAAAATTAATCTGATCCAAAATACTAATTTTTAGTAATAAGCGTTAAAGTGCACTGTATTTTAAAACTTTTTCCTAAAAAATACCTTAACATAACAGTATCCCACAAACCCATGCTTCCTTATAACCAAAGGTTGAAGACCAATCCCCTCCCAAACCACTATTTTCAATTCATGAGTAAAATCCTAAAACTCATAATTTCCGCTCTTTAGGATGCTTATTTAACTACTGCATAGTGTACAATTTCAACAATCATCTTCCATCATCCCAACTAGATCTAATTTTTGGATTTTAGCTTTAAACTTATTAAAAAATTCCGAATTCCTGACTTTCTAATCTAATTTTGACGCACTTATAGGCGATTTTTCTGATCCGAAAGAACAGTTAGTGTTTTCAAAACCATGGAGAAACCTTCAAGTAAGATCGAAATTGCGGCCCAGTCGTCTGATCTTTGAGTCTGTAACGCGCCACGCCTTCCGAAATCGAGAAATCGATGTAAACAACACGTTTGCGGTAGTCCCAAAATTAAATTTCGCGTGAAGCTTCGCTCACTATTAACTTGCAGTTTGCTCTACATAAAAACAAAAAAGCAGCGAAATGAGGATCTAGTTTGTTTTTGCAGGATAATTTGACTCCAGGGTGGGTTACTTTCAAATATGTAGTTTTCATACCCTTAATTATGCACATCACTACTGGTAAACACTACCAAATTTGCTCAAAAGCAACAAGCTCAGTTTAGATGTTATCTCAGAGTCAAATTGTACTTCTTTCGAAAGAGCAATTCCTCAGAATAATAAAGGATACTTGATCAACTTGAAAAGCTCTATTGTGAAAAAGCACACATGTTAAGTCATCATTTGTTTGAATAGGGTGGTTATTTATTTTTGACATCTGCATGTAACTACCCAGACCTCAGACCCGTAAAATGTCTAAAATTGAGACCCTCTGGATGTATCAAAAGCTCAGACCCGAAAAACTCACTTTCTGCGTGTCTGGAAAACTCAGGACGCGACAACATTATTCCCCGTGCTTACCAATGATTGTTTTAAGAAGTCCTGTTTACAATGTCATAGGCAGAATTTGCAGAGAGAGGGAAAAAACATCCCAAGGCGATAACCCTACGAACAGGCGTAATTTGTTTGCGTATTCAGGCGAACAGAGGCGAAAAATACGCAAAACAAAATTACGCCTGTTCCGCAGACTGAAGATGATAGATTCCTCTGCTCAGATCACGAAAATAATACCCAGCATTCGAATGATTGTTTGGTTGCTTTATCCGTAGAAATCAAATTTATCAAATTTATTTTATGCTTACAAGCCATTTAAGCCAAGTTTAGTTACAATGACGCGAGGTGCGTTGCGTGACGGTTTCGGATATTAGTTTTACCATGGATCCTCAGTGCTTCGATTAATTCTGCTAAATTCAGAAGATTTTTCCGGGTCTACGTTCTCGAGACACCTTAAAAGCCTTTGAATCAGCAAAACACTATCTCGAGCTTCATGGCAAGTGGTCGCAATTGTGTGCGCGGGCTAATAAAGGAAGGAATTGAAAAAAAAAAAAAAAAACAAGACGGTGTACAAACCTGCGACGATACAAACGACAACAATGAACGTAAGAAAGATCGTGGCCCAGCAAAGATTACACGTATTTAGATGTTTAGATAAGTGGTTTGTCCTTTATGATCCTTTCGTTAGCCGGATATAGCAGGGAAGTTTCGTCGTAACCTATGTTTCCTCATTGTTTACATCCCGCTACACCATGCAAATTAGACACCACCTCCACTATCTCAACTGAAGAAAAACTGACCCACCACCCACACTGCTAGGTGATTTTTCTGATCAGAAAGAACAGTTAACGTTTTCAAAACTAAGATGACCCCTTTATGTGAGATCGACATTACGGTGCTGCCCTCTAATCTTTGAATCTGTAACGCGTCACGCCTTCCGCAAAACGAGAAATGTAAACAAGACGTTTGCGGTAGTCCCAAAATTAGTCCCAAAATTAAATTGAGCAGGAGACTTCGCTGCCTATTAATTTGCAGTTTGTTTTACACAACAACAACAAAAAAACCATCGAACTGGGAATCCATTTAGTTTTTCCATGCACCGTGACGCTAAAAATAGAATTTTCGCGGGAAATTTTAGTCTTGATAATGGCATAAATTTGGCGAGTTTGAAATTTTTGCGTAAGTTAATCCCGATGTCACAGCTTAAATATTCTATTTTGCAGTCCACCTAACTATTTTGTGCAGATCTTTCAGCAAATCATGGATAACAATCGCAGAAAGTCGGAATAAGGTGATATTCTTCGCTAAACATTTGGCGGGAAATATGTCTGACCAATGATTTTTTTTGGACTTTGCGAGACCAATTACTCCGATTTGCTTGTAGATACCAATTTTAACTAAACTGAATATTGATATCAGTGTAAAAGACTATCAGAAAATCGTCTTTTTGTGGAAATAAACTGCCGCACTTTTGAAAAACGACTCGCTGAAAATGGCTAAAATTTAGGTCACGCTCCTTAACGATTCGGCGATGATATTTGGCACCTCGTGACAACCGTACAATTTAAGTGAAAAACTTCAAATATATCTCAGTCAACTAATAACGGGCCAAATATTATCACACGAAAATAAGAGTTTCTGGAATATGTACGAAGTATGTTTTAGGCTCACCTAAAATGTCCCAAAATTTCGGCCATTTTAGACCGCTTGGTAGGCCAAAATCATGATGTGGTGATATCTCGAAGAAAAACGAACGCCTACCTCGGCAAATACCATGGTTGTTAATCTTTTTGGATAGCTTTTGTACCGTGAAAAGATGAAGGTAAACGGCCGACCTCGATCTTTTGGTTCTGCCCGGTTTTCTCTGACAATGACACTTAAATATCCAGCAAAAAAAGTTTTTTTTTAAATAGCTTGCAGTTGGGAAACAGTGTTATAACAACAATAGACCTTACCACGGTTTTCGGCGCCATCTTGATGGGTAAGCAAAGTGGTCAGAAATTACAGTGTTTGTCTGGGAATCTGATAGCAAATAACTTTTTAGAAGACACTCAGTTAATTTTCCATACATTTGCCTGTAAAATTTGGTTGTGTAGACAGACTTCTAGATGTGGTTTGCAGGAAAAAATGACAGAGAGGTATGAAAAACTAGAAAAAGTAACTGAGCATCTTTATGCCAAGCTACATCCTTCAAACTTGGTGAATACAATCTTCTACCTGTTAATGTTAATGTAAAATTCAATTCTGGAGAAAGCTAATTGCCATCGGATTTCCAAACAAACACTATAATTTCTGACCACTTACCCTGCCCATCAAGATGGCTTTGAAAACCATAATAAGGCCTATTGAAAACCTCACCCTAAAGAAGTAGTTTAATGAGAAGATGTTCAGATGTCCTACAGCCTGAAATGAAGAAAAACATTAATTAAGGTAATTCCCCTGAAATAAAACTGACAATAGATTTTCGTTCAAACTTTGCCCACTGAATATTTATCATATGAGAACTTCAATTTTGAAATAAAAAAGGGGGGTGCCCATACTCAATAAGGAGCACTGGGGCATTGAAAATGACCCATTTTGGCAATATTTAACGCTTATTACAAGAACGCATTCCCAGTAATAATTGTAAATTTTTGTGACCGAGACTCATGAGAACACGCATTAAACTGGAGTCAGTGCGTTGTATCGGACACAAATAAACTTTTTAAGTTTGATTTAGACAGAAAGCTGAATCCTTGATTAAAATTTCAACCAAATTTCTTGACATGGTTACCGTAGGGCAAAAAGGAAAAGACCACAGTTTACCTGCTATTTTCGCTATTTATTCAATTTTCAGCAATAGAAATCAGGTCAGTGTTTCCTCAAGCAAAGTTTATGATAAGTTGATTACAATGACTGGAAAAAAAATTGGGGTGCCCATGCTCGTTGGTGAGCTATAGCCATTTTTCAACTGAAAGAGCTCAATATCAAGGCAAATCCGCCATGTTTTCAGTGTGCACGTGCACGACAGCGCGCTAAATGACGCCATAAATTATGCGCAGAAAGGATGCGCAATGCAATTGTAAGGAATAACCTTAATTAATTAATTTTAATCCTAGAATGAAAGAAATTAAGATTCCAATGATAACTTCTTAAAATGCAGGGCTCAAAAAAATGCCTTCCCATTGTCCCAGACAAGTAGATTTTTGCTTCTGGGCAAGTAACTTTCATTCCCACTTGTCCAATGGGTGAGGAAACAAATAAGTCCTCTGCCAACTAAATGATTAAAGTGAAAGCAAGCGAAATTTGAGAGCTACTTGTCCCAAGGGCAAGCTGGAATTCCCAAGATGATGTAAAAATGGAATTTGTTTACACAGGGAGCACCAAGGAGTTCAGAAAAACTCATTCAGAAGTGCCTGCGCATTCCAGGATCGAATTGGATGGCGCAGTGGGACATTGAAGGCGAAGTTAATTTCAAATAACAGTATCTATTTTATTCTCAGATTAATGCTTTCTTTTTCTGGCAACAAAATCACTGAAAGTCTGCTATCAGATACCATTTAGGATACAGCAAGACAAACTTGGATACTTCTGGCTGTTATCTTACACCATTTTAGTACTTTTGAACAAAACCTACACAAATCTATTTAAAATTATATAAATAATTTTTGTTCTATACTCTTTATATCACAAACATACCTGAACATCCAAGATTCTAAACATGTACTGCAAAGCCTGATAAACATTTAAAAGAGAAGTACACTTTAAGTGCTATTACTTTCAAGGCTAAAAACAACTAACTTTTTCCCCTTTGGTAACTATGATATTTTTATCAGCCTTAGACAATGCCATACACCAACCTGTGGTTCTTTTCTATTTTCCAGTGCAAGGACAAAATCCAAATATGTCTTGTAATCCTACATGAACAATGCAAAATACTTTGATTTAATCAGAGAATTTTCATTAAATAGTAGAACCTAAAATTAAAACAAACGTAAAATAAGACACACCAACTTCTCATCAGACAGCAACAATGAGATATCTTTAGCTGTATTTAGCTTTATCTCACTTACAGTAACATTGTATACTGTTATTAATGTGCGAACCGCTTTTACTAGATGGTGTAATAACTAATTGTAAAAAGTTAACAATCCTTACTAAAAACAAGACTATGCAAATTGATGTTTTGTTATTGTTTTTAAATATACACTGACATGGGTTAAGTACTAAAAAAATAATAATAATAACAACATTTATAAGACGCAAATTTCATAAAATGTTCAAATGCGCATGACAAGACTAAAAACAGAATAAAAAGGCTAAAATACTATGCTAGAGTTATAAAGGTGCACTCCCTGATCAACAAAATAAAGGCATATTGAATTCAATCTCTAAGGGATCAATGATTTACAGTGATTTACCTCCAAGTACCGTTGTCAAAATGTTGGCCCGATGTTTTCAAATTTTAGACCACTTCCTTCCTACTCATCCACACATTCAACAACAATTGTAAACACCTAAACAAGGTTAGGCAACTTCAAGTGGACATCTTCATTGGATTTTCAAGTAGCATTAAATCTTGGTGACACTGTCCCTTAAATTGACAGTTACATGTAGAATTATATACTGACCATTTCTCCATCGTAAGTTAAACACTCCTGAAACACCCTGTCCACAAACACCTTTGTCAATGTTCCTGAACCATATCTATGAAGCAAAATACATGTGAGAAGGTGAAAGGTAAAAAAACTTAAAATAAATAATACAACCTTATATCCTTGAGTAATAATTACCTTGCTAATTCTTCCTTACTCAACATTCCATTGTGATCAGTATCAAGACTCAAATATTGGCCTAAAGAATTCATAATAAAATTATCAGCAACTTTGGCAAAATATCATGAAACAACCAATGGGGAAAGCATAAGGCTGTTGCTATCATATTACAGTATAATAAGTGCATACAACATCTACAGTATATCACATCAAAAAGTACAAATTTTTGTAGTTCATAATTATTACTTTGAAGATAATTCCTATTGACTCTGTCAATTACAAGCAAAATTATCAAGAAGTCAGAATGCTGGGACCTATGACAGTGTGAATGTGAATGTTTTTTTGCTGTCCTACGGATAGATCGATATACGGTAACTTTGTTATATGTAGTTAGATGGTGACAGAACATTATCATATGGTTTATGGGTATAATAACATACTGTAGACAAAACATTCCATAAATCTTTGTGGAATACATGCATCTAATAGATGTATTATGAGCTTGTCTCACCATAAACTCTAAGTGCTGATGGAGCTGAGAACCAGTTTGCATCCTGTTGCTCTTTTGACAAGTCTTCATCTCTCAGCTACAAGCATTCAATACAAAACAATCTTGATAAAAAAAACTTGAGATAGGGTAAAATTTGAAACTACTGATTGAGTGCCGGGCCAACTGACTGACTGAGTTTTTTATTTGATTGACCGACTGACTGATGAACTGACAGATGGAGAGACAGACAGTAAGACAGACTAACTGACTAATGTACCAACTGATAAATTGATTAATAGTATACCTCAAGAAGATCATCCAGGAAACTACAAGCTAGGATGTCTTGAATCTTGATCTTTCCTGTAAAGAAGAGGGGGTTAAACATTATTTTAGTAACCAGGCTTACATATTTGGTTGTGTTCCAAACAGAGTCTTTTATTCAGCTCTTTTGCTGAAATATTATTCATTGCATGTACATGTGTGTGTGTGCTACATGTAGCTGGGAGCTCATGGCTAGATTACAGGAAGTGCCAGCCACACCCAAGGTGTTTAGGGTTATAGTACCTTGCCAGGCTTCTGGCATTCGTGGGGCACTTGACCTGCACTAGCAAATTAGATGCTATAACAAGAATTTGCCAATTTGCTGGCATAACTTCCTTGTTTGCAGACATTATTCGTATGAAAGGACTAGAATCATATTACTGTAGAAATTTCACTTATTATTAGTCTTATTCCTCACCTGTCCTTAGAGGGTCCAAAAAG
>JAHPZR010005880.1:137500-140000 GCA_019787425.1 Platygyra sinensis | reverse complement strand
CAGTGTGTTATAAGTTAGTTTCAATTACATGTAACATGTTAAAATTCATCTACCTTGAAATAAAACCTGGGAATAGCATCATAACTCTTGGTTTTGCCTTTTCCAGCCCCTTTCCATTCATTGTAGTATTTGGTAAAAAGTTCTGTCTCACTGGGAGTACTTTGACCTAGATCATCAGCTTCTAGAAAACATGACATAGGATAACAGAGTGGCTATTAAGTAAAAGTAGTGCAGAAAATGCACCTTAGAAAAGACGAAAACACTTGCTAGTTGACCGAAAGCGGCGAAAAACATTGTTAAATTTATCACAGTACTTTCTTGTTTCTCCGCCTTCTTCCTCTCGTTAAACCTTCGAAGCGACTCAGCCCATCCTTTTGCACTCATTTCACTGGGTAAAGCCTCATGAACATCTAAAATGCAAAATAAACTGCAAAAAGTATTTTCATTCCTGTTCCCGCCATGTTTTATTTTGGAAGATGACGAAGTTGCAGCGGATTATGGGATTGAAGATGGGAAACTGCGTTATGTAAGAGGAATTAAAAGTCACAGGTGGTCTTGCTTGACCAGAAGGAGCCAAATACCTTCAAGTCCGGCTCTGAAACAAGTTCGGGATTTACGCCGAACAATTCTTGAAGAGCACGCGATAATTTGCTTAGAGTAACAAAACGTGACCAATTGAAAGAAATCGGAAATAACCAATAGTAAGCTTTCTGAAGATGCTCACCACGTCAAGCACGCGCTTTCACTTGAATGTCAACACATGTCATCACAGCTAAATATATTAAAAGTTTTTAAAGATCTTAAGTATTCTTTTCCGCTATTTAGGTTTCATTTTTTAAGTAAATATCGCTTTAAAGCCATTTTCTTTAGAAATTTGTATTATAATCGCCGAGGCCGAGACGACGAGACTTTTAAAATTACTTTTTTTAAGAAAATCTGAGCAAGACTAAGCGCTTTAACAAGGGTCCCAAACTGGGATAAGTGATAATCAAAGTACTCCTGATCCTGCAGTGGTGATGATAGCTAAATGATTTTAAAGGGAAATGATTTAAATTAGGTTTACAACGTTAAATCAAACAAGCGGCAATTAATGCACAGCTACTATTTTCCCAAGTTGACTGCAAGTCAGACACGGTCAGACATTAGAGAGTAGACCAGCATGAAGAGCAACGGAGCGGAAGAAAGGCAGGCGCCACGAGATTTAAAACTGATATGAGGTAATAAGCTTTACTTTTTCCGTTTTCCAATCAGTCCGTCTAGCAAAAGCTTATCACCCAGGTGATATGCTTCTGGTTAATGTTAATCGCGCCTGGCAATTGGTAGAGCTGCATGTCTACTTGTAAACTTTACCGGATTTATTTACCAGGAGTCTCCCGGATTCAGACCGAATTTCCCGGTCTCCCGCGGTGATTGAAATATATAAATACAAAGGAAAATGTTCAGGGTGCAATGTTTTCAACATACTTTCAAGTTAGTCGATTTAAAGGGCGAATTCGGGACGAAAACTTGGCTGTTTATCAAGTTTTTATGCTGAAATCTGCTTTTTGGTTTGGCAGCTGTTGAGACCAGAATAAGACGATACCAGTACCTTCACGCTATATTGAAGGTCTGCCGTATCAGTTGGATTCCTTTACGTTGACATCACTGTAGAAGGATCGCCACACAAGCGCCGGGCAGTATTGCAAAGTAAGTCAAGATACAATGGGATGATGCAATCCTCACCAGGCATTCCTTATATGGACTACCAAAGATATTGTTAAATATAACTATATCTGAGTTACTGATAATTTCTTAGCTTCAGTTGCTTGGTACCCGTTTTAAAATCAATGCTAGCTTTCTGGCGCTAAAATAGTTGCGTTGTTCTAGACTGCTCATAGCGTCTAATTTCTCGTACGTGTAATTTTATTCGATCGTTAAACGCACGGATAAAACGCGAGAGAACTGGACGCCAACGCAAAACAGGAGACTTGACTGAGTAGGGGTTGGGGACCGAGAAAAATAGATTCTTTTTGCTCGCTTCGCTCGCAAACCCTACCCCTACCTCCTCCTCCGCGTTCGCTTCGTTCGTTTTTACTTGCGCGTAAGTAAATTAAGAGGCTCTTAATAGTCTACGTTGTCCTAGAGGTATCTGGTAGGCGCTGTTATATAATCGGTATAGACATTCCTTACTGTGGAAAAAATATCACAACATGACCAGGCTTATCACGTGACATAGAAATGGCTACCTCTCAACGATAATGACTCGAAATGACAAACCGTTTAAAGGGGCTATGCTCAGGTATTTAAGTTCATTTTTCAAATCATTGATCAAAATGACCTTCAAATTGAAAGAAACCGCAGAATGGCAGTTTTCTAAGATAAAAAACATCACAGACTTAAGCAATAATATACCAAAATAGACCTGGAAAGATTAGATGGTATTAAGAAAGACTGACAAATTTCACTTATCAGAATTTTCTTTGACTTCTACGACGCTAAAAAAACAGTGGTGGATTTAGTC
>JAHPZR010005880.1:120000-132500 GCA_019787425.1 Platygyra sinensis | reverse complement strand
AAAATATAATAGAGCCGAGTTTTAATGGCAGTGCCGGAAAGGACCTGCAAAAGATAATAAGCTCGAATAAGCGAAAACAAGCTGAGGGAAAGGAAATTTAAGCACAGTTCAGGGACGTACCTAATAACGGTGGAACCGAGACACTCTCCTCCGTAAAATTGAATTTAGAATATATTTATTTATTTAAGTATTTGAAGTTTCCGTAAGAGGCTATGCAATAACAAAACAAATCAATATCAAGTTAAAGATGTATTTTATTTTTATATGTGTACATATTGCCTGGGTAAGAACTACGGCCCTCGTGTTAAGGTTCCGACGGAAAATTGAGTAGGATTGCGAAAGACTGAAAAAAAAATTGGAACAATATAGCTCGATATTTTAACATGATATGGCATCCATAAAAGCGCTTTTAATTTTATTCCGCTACTTAACTGTTCCTGTACGTGTCAATTAAACGCATGTTCAAATTTTGTGCATCTCAACTGCGGCAGGGGCCCATCACGGCTCCTGGTTGCAATGGATCATAGCTTGTAATTTTAGGTCCCCTCGAAGGTCCCCGAACAATTGCCGCCAACCATGTATTCTTACAAGTTCCACCCAGTCATCAATTAGTCGATAAAATACGCTTTTGTGTTAGTGGATTTCAATTAAATATAGTGACCCACGAAGTCCGATCATGTTAAAGGTGACTGCTTTTAGAAGTGATCGTGCCAGCCGGCTTGACAAGCAAGATTTGCGCTGCATTACGACAACTTGAAGGTAAATATTAACTTCCTTTAGGCTTCTTATTTGACTTAAAAACTGAAATCTCTTGCGTCTAGCAAAGTGGTTCTTTTAGATTATTTACATTTGCTAATTAATGGCAAATTTCTTGAAAAACTCAGGTTAAATATTTGATACATACGTACTGTATATTCATTTATTGTATGGTAACACGAGACTATTTATAAAGCCAATTGTCTTTGCTTTTTTAAAGTTAGGTTACTGCTTACAATACAGGGTGATTTCTTAACTTTGTTTTCCTTTTCTTTTTTCTTGTATAAATGTCAACATAGGAGATCGATTTGCCTTGTTCCTGGAGAAAAACTGTTGTAAAACAACTGGTAGACAAAATTTTAGCAGGAACGTTAGCTAATAAGGCACGTACTTGTATCGGCACGCACCCTCAGGCAACTACAAGTTTGATTAACAATCCACATCCTAATTCAAATTCACTTGAACAGATCACGAGTCACTAATTAATTAAGCCTTCGTTCCGCAGTGGTCTGTGCGGTTGAAGCCATGTGTTTCATTTCGCCAGTTTATTTTTCATCGGTGTTTCAGTATCACTTTGTCTCCCATTTCCTTTGCATGTAAATTTGCCAATTCAGTGACGTTAATTTACATCGTTCGGCGACATCTTGGTTACTTGTGTTTCCAGCTATCCTTGAGCAATAGTCAAGATGACTGGACGAAACAAAACTTTTGCTATCCGTCAAACTGAGGGAAAACGCCAGCTTTGGAGAAAAAAAAAACTCCAACTGCATTCAGCAGTCAAGAAAGTAGTCTTTTACTGGGGGTCAAAGTAACCATCTTCTCGTTTAGAGAAATGGCTATTTTCCATGACTTTTCCTTTAATAAGTTGAAATCAGCGAGGTAGGGGTCGGACATGACTTTTCTGAGGTTAGTAAGTTTCATGAATGGCTCATGAACATGACCAAAAATGCAGTTTGTCTCTAATTTTTTTTCGTGCGCAAATCATGCAGTGTAACACCCGCTGAAATCGCGCAGTGTTTTCAATTTGTTGCAGCAATAATAGCGTAGAGTATAACTCTATCCTACTTCGTACAACGTTTGCTGCCAAGAAAAGGCTGTACTGTGTCCATGTCAGTCCTGAAAAAAAATTCTTACAAGGCAATCATTCAGCGGCCACTACATAGCATATTGTTACGGCGTCTTAACGTCTTCAATGAGTTACTGAGCCAACTGTTATTAGACGATCTGTAAAGTGGCTCATTGTAGCCTAGCGTAATATAACTTCACAGTCCTAGTATTAACTGCTGAGCAGGAAATAGCGAAGGACGACAAACTTAATCTGGTTTCTTCAATTACCGGCTCGCGATACACCCACATTTAATATTGATATCTTCCGTGAATAAGATCCTCATTCCATTATCGATTTAATCAGGTTTCGTTTCTTACATTTTCTTATTGAATTCCTAAATTCCTAATCCTGAATTCCAAAGGCTGGAACCAGCACTGAGTTAGGCACATGGGTAAAGATAGGGGCGCTTAAAATGTGTGAGGTGGTTCTAATAACGAGGTGTTCCTATTAACGGCGGGATTTTACTTTACCTCATTTGTGGAAAGACTACAGGAGAGCTTTTCTAGTGTATCTCGGGATCTTTAAGATCAATTTTGGACTGGACGTGGTTCAACAAAGTCCTGCACATGCACGCTTTATCCAATTACAGAGGAGAATTTTTCTCCACCAATTGATCACATACAAAATCATCGTCACAGCCAATCAGAATTTGAGTTAAGTGTTATATTTCCCGCACTTGTTTAACGATAACTTGTCTCAAAAGGCATCTGATTGATTGATTCCTAATGCTATTTGCGGTCTTTTTGATGGAGTATTATAGAAAACGAACCGCGTTGTTATATGAGTAAACAAATCCTCTAATGTCTTAGGAAGTGAAACATAAAATTGATCTCTTTTCTAAACTGATTACATTTGAATTTGCTCCAAGCCGATAGCAGACAAAAGTTCGCAGGTAAGGTCGGTAAAAGACTTCCCTGCTACTCTTCAATTCGGGTTCTGTTTTGATTTTGATGATGAAGTACTCCTCCTCAGGTAGAGACTGGTTGTTTTCATAGCAAATCTTAATTCCCAGGTTAATTGCAAGCAAAAGGCATTTCAGCCTGTCTACTTAGGCTGAGTAGAAAGCTAAACTCAACTGTGCTGTATTTATCTGTTTTAAATATTACTAACAAAGACATCTCACGAATTTGCAGTTTATTTAGGGTGCGACAGAGACATAAGATAAGTTACATATTGACTGGTCGAGCCAGACAGCAAAATGTTTGACTCTCGGTCACTATCAGTTATTACACGATCCGGCTGGGCCAAAGATATCTTTGAACGGCCCTCGTTCTCAGTCTATAAGCACCTTCTATAGCATGTTGTCGTGATACCCGTATAATTATCCGTACTCGGAGTAGAAATGTTTAAAAAGGTTTCTTTTCTTAATCAGTTTTAATATTGACAGTTTTACTGTAAACTTGCCTGGGTTTCCTTCGTGGTATTTGAGATGGCTTATTTGTTCCCATTTCATGTGTGATTGACCATGTCTGTCACTTGTTCAAGACGTCATTTTCAACGGAAATATTGCTCTTGGAGACACTACCGTTTGTCATTTTGTGGTTGTTTTCTGATCGAATCTTGTCAGTGGAAAGTCTGAAATGAGCAAATTAAAAGGCTCAAGGCTATACACAAATCTATTGCATTTTCAGAAACATATTTAGCTTTTGTTTGATTTCATAGCTACTGAAACACTCACTGATGCCATAATTCACAGTCAAGCTAAATCAAGATGTATTTCGGCGATTTCATGTGAATGGTATTTCATAGTAAATTCCGCCGGATCTCAGTCTGTTTATAACGTATACTTTATAACGGAAGCGTCATTCACTGAAGCCATCCGTTGGTTTTCCAACTATTTTCGAAACATGTTTTGTAGATGTTCTTTCGATTAATTTATCGTTAACTCGGTGTTTTCGAATTACATCTAATAGTTTTACCACTTTGACTACAAAATGCTTGTTTCAGCGAAAAAAGTAATGTCTAAGCATAGTTAATTAACTCCTAAGTGATACAGCCTTTTGAATTGAGTAGAAAACTATGTCGACAAAAGTCTGCTCTAAATTTCACTAAGTGGAATAATGTATTGTGTTCACATTTCACCACTGATTTATCCTATCTCGCAGGCGTCAACGTAACACGATTTAATTCCAAAAAAAAAACAAACAACGTTGGCACGAGTGTTTTAAAATAAAGGTGCTAACAATAGAATTCTTGTGCATTGCTTTCCTCTTTAACGTTCTCCTTTTTGCAGAAATGAACACAGAGCGAGACTATGGTGTCCCCACACATCCACAGAGAAGAGCCAACTTAATTTCGTTTCTCCTGTTTTGGTGGACAAACGACTTGTTTAAGACTGGAAACCAGCGTCCCTTGCAACAATCCGACTTCTGGCCGTTACACGAGGAAGACCAAACTTCTCTACTGACGAACCAGCTGCAGTTGCAGTGGAGTAAAGATGTGGATGACTGTAACCGTACAGGGAAAGAACCAAGACTATGGAAAAGTGCAATGAAAGTTCTGTCCTGCAAAGACCTGTGTATAATTTCTTTTGCCGGACTGGTGGACTCAGTGGGTCGATTTCTTCAGCCATTTTTCCTGGGAGTTTTCATTTCTACACTTATGTCGGACACGCCGGATCGAGGCTTGCTCTGTGGCTGTGCTGCATTGATGTTGTTGATTGTGTTGATGAAGAGTATTGCTGTACATCACAGCAGCTTCAAACTGTACGTGATTGGGATGCGAATGAAGGCCTCCCTTAAAGGTGTCATCTTCAGAAAGGTTAGTAAGCTATCAACTAGTGAACGATTCCCCTTTTTAATTCAGTTCTTACCAATTAAATGAGTGTTACCCTGATAATGGCGCATTACATTTATTCAGTTAAGGTTTCAAGGCAAAATGACCAGCTGCAGATAAGTTTAATTTACCTTAACCCTTTCATTAGTCGTCTTGATTCGATTGGATGTGCATTTGTTTCGGCGTATTCTTGGGGAACTGTTCTACCAATGTCTACAGTTTATTGATGATATAATTTTAAAAAAGAGAGAATTTTAATTTTAACATCAGCAACTTAATTATAAAGACTTTATTTCTGAGAAGTTAAGATAGTTTCTCCATGGAAGTTGATTAACTTTGTAAAAATCAAGATATTACTGCGCTATTCATGCACACGAGACGAGGAGTTTAATCAAGTGCTGTGGCGCAATAGATTTTTGTGGCTCTTTAATTTTACAGAGTGGTCATATTTTTTGCATTTTGCGGGATCTAGCCTTTTTGTTGGGAAAGCAAAGATTCAAAGCTTTTCCGTTTAGGGAATAAATGCTTGCAATTTTTGGCAAGTATGCACAACTGAAATGGCAGCACGTACGTAATATAATGTAATATTGTGTTCTTTGAAAGATGTCAGAATAAGGAAACACCGGCTACGTTGCCGTACTTATGTAAAACACGTTAATCTTGTCTGGTAATAAAGTAATACAGTGATAACATTGCAGTACTTGATGAACACTCTAACAACATCTGCCTATCTAGTGGTCGCTCTGTATGGTCCACAATGTTACTTTCTTCTTCCTTTTCCGGTTGTGAAGTGATTTTTTTCACAGGAAAAACATTTGCGGATTGTTTTTTGGTCGGTCGTGAATTAAAAGAAGCCGCAAAACGTTTTTGCCATTGTGCCACATGGTAACCTTGTACAAACCTATAAGGATGTGTCAAAGGCGTGACCCGTTTCTAGATCTTGTCCGGTAATTCCTGGGCCATGCGTTCTGACAAACGTCTATTTTGTCTACATAATTTCGAAAAAAGCTATTTAGACTGCAGTTTGTTAATTCTTCCATGGATCCATCGAGAGCAGAAGAAATAGAAAAGCTATTCAGCCTGTTCATTTAGTATGATGGGAAAGATAGATATTTCAATAGAACGAGGCGGTAACCACTCATTCCATGTTTTCCGGCTGATTCCAAAATAGCCTGAACACCCGGCTCGGAATGTAACCGGTGACTCTAGCTAATGGTTGCGGTCTGGTAGACTGCTGAGAGAGTTTTACTAGACACTAGGCCTTAAACGCATTCCAGAAGATGAAAACATGCCGACACTCATGTGACTAACTTGTTTTGTAAGGGTTGAGTTTAGCCACATTTCAAGTGTGATTGGAGCTGAAGATACTTAGTAGAGAGGCAAAGAGGACACGCAAAGGAAACGGATTGTTTTGGTTTGTCAGCCCTCTCATCCTCGCTATCAAGTCTATCATCTCAGCACAGTACTCTCTCATTATCTTTATGATGCAATCTTTCCAAATCCAAACAATATCGTCATAAGTGTGTGGCGAAAGCGTCGACAAACGTTTAGGAACTGCTTTAGGATGTTTAGGATTTTTTTAAAAGGGAAAAAAGTGTCGAGGGAGATCTATTAACGGATTTTTGTAACTGAGATAATGAGCAATAAATGGATAGCAAAATACGTTCAAGTGTATCTAACATCCTGATGAGCGCAGTCTCGTGTGAAGATAACCTATAGCTATATGGCATGTATTAATTCTCTTCGTTCTCGTTTTATTTGTCAAGTTAATTGTCCTTTGCCTGCATATGTGGCAAGACTATTAATTATAGCTATAAATTCCCAAAGATCTGATCAATTTGACACGACTGTTGTTTTCTGTAGATCCTGCTCCTTGGTCAACACACGCTCAATGAGTTTACAAAGGGTCACGTGATTGATCTAGTATCCAACGATGTTCAAAGAATGGAACAAGCTGCCAGGCAGTTCTTTCGCCTCCTTGTCGCCATCTTTGATGTCTGTGTAGCTGTTCCGTTGTTATGGTACTTTATTGGTTGGCAAGCGCTGATGGGAATCATCTTTTTGTTTCTTCTCGTTCCATTTGGTGGCTTTCTGTCATACCTGTCTGGAAAGCTTCGATTGAAGACCGCTGTCATATCGGACCGGCGAATAAATCTCATGACCGAGATAGTGGCTGGAATACGTGAAGTAAAGACGCATGCGTGGGAGTGGTACTTTAGAGATAAGATCAAGGAGACTAGAAGGTTAGTGGAATAGGATTGTGTAGCTGTTTCTGAGTTAATCTCAAATGTTAAATGTTAAAAGACCACGCAAGGCGATCCCATCTCAGCAATTCAAAACAGATCCGAACAACAACCATTTCTGTGTCACAAAATATAATGCAATTACTGACAGTGCCATTAGCCACTTAAAAATCTTTATGTGGTAAACGTGAAACAAATCAGAAACTGATGCATTATTGTTCACAGCGACCGGCTCGGCTTTGCACTTCAGTAAACTGTATCAAACTGACGTTTGTTGATCGGATTGTTCGAGAATCACTCTACACATAGGGTAGCCCTATTCCAGTATGTTGCACTTTTTGAGTTTTTACGTAACTTTCAACTTTGTTATCAAGACAGGAAAAGGACCGTTACTGGCGTGTTTCTTTCTTGTAAGTCCCAAATAGGTAAATATCTAAATAATAATTCAATAAGAGTTTTCTGTTTTCTTATTTGCAGCAATGAGATGAGAATAATTCGTTGTAAGAGCATACTTCTGTCATGTGCAATATCTCTGATGTATTCCTCAGGACTTGTTGCCACTTTTATTTCTATTTTGACGCTTGCCTTCAGTGGATATCATTTAACGCCTTTCGTAGTTTTTACACTCTTATCGATTATCAATGTCCTCCGAAACAGTGCGCTGAGATCTATAGGAGAAGGATCGCAATTTGTATACGAAGCATACGTCTCATTTGATAGAATACAGGAATTTCTGTTGTTGCCAAACCTTCATGGTCTCACGGATGCGAAACTCTTTCCCAATGGTGATGGCAAGTCATTGTCTAAAAAGAAAGTATTTGAAAATGGCAAGATAAAAATCAAGTGTCACTTCACGTATCTACAAGAGTCCTTGAAGAAAACCGCTTTCATAACCAAGTGTATAGATATTCCAGATAACAAAAATCGACTTCTCCCTGTTAGAATGACGAACTTGGTTCTAGGCCAAACGGACAAACTGCGAATTGTAGAGGAAGGGCAGTTTCAGAAAAAAAGGAAAGGAAGTATCAAGTTAACCAATGTGACTTGCAAAGTAAATACTGAAAACACATCTCTAGTGAAATCATTAAGCTTTGAAGCAAAAGATGATGATTTTCTTGTCATAACTGGTCCAGTGGGAAGCGGAAAATCAACGTTCCTGTCCGTAATTGCTGGTGAGATGCCAGTCACTGAAGGGAATGTCCAATGCTGTGGTACCACAGCCTACGTGCCACAGATGCCTTGGGTTTTCTCTGGAACACTGAGAGAGAACATTCTTTTCGGTCGGTCATTTGATTCCGATAAGTTCATCCAAACCATCAGAGCTTGTGCTTTAGAAGAAGATATTCAAGGATTTCCTGATAAGGATCAGGCTATTGTTGGAGAACGGGGCGACACGTTGAGCGGTGGTCAGCAGGTTCGCATCGGTTTGGCACGCGCAGTGTATGCCGACTGTGACATTTATCTGCTGGACAATCCACTCGCCGCACTCGACATGAATGTCAGCATTCACATCTTTAAACATTGCATACTTGGCTTGTTGTCAAACAAACTTCGTTTGATGGTTTCTCATCAAGAGTCACACATGAAACTTGCAGATCAAGTTATTGTCTTGCAAAACGGTTCAATGATCGATAAAGGGACGTTTATGGAACTAAATGAAAAGGAAGCACTAAAAGAAATTCTAGAACCCCAAAACAGTGTCGCTCAAGAAACAAATTTGTTCCACGAACAAATGTCAAGTACTAAAGTGCATTGTGCTCATGACAAGACGATCAAAAGTATGGAGATTACAGACGAAGATCGTAAGATTGGAGCAGTGTCCTGCAAGCTGTACTGGGATTACCTAACTGCAGGAGTGCATCCCATCGCTTTAGTTGGCTTGCTTCTAATCTTCCTTTTTTCTCAGGGTAAGTCACGAAGAAGAGGTTGACGCCGGTAAAAAGAACCCAATCTTGAAACTCGGACCACTCGTTTTTGAACGGTCAGGTTACCAATCGAAGACTTTTAGGAAGACCCCAACAAGGCACTCGAATTAGAATTGCTGTATCCCAAGTTCATCTTTACTCAAACTTGAAGATACCAATTCCAAAATCAGTCATTAATTGATAAAAAGCCAAAATGATTGGCAAAGGGCCATCTACGGGTCAAAAATGCCAGTTTGGTACCAGCAGAGATCTTCAAGTTTTTCTTAATTTGAAGCCACTAAGATTATTTGGGGGATGACTGGGGTACCAATTGCTTGTTTCATCCATGAATATAACTGCATGCAAAACATTGCCCCTTTCTATTCAACTATTTTTTCTATGGAATGACAAACATGAAACATTACCGGATAACATGTTCTCTTAAGCGTTCATTCCTTGTTGAGTGTTGTCTTCATTTATTGCAGGAGTTATGGTTTCACCTGACCTGTGGCTGTCCGTTCTGACCACAATTCCACGTGACAATCAAACGGACAACGCGAATCTTGTTATCTACGCTAGCTGTGTCGCGGCAGCTGTTCTTCTTACAACAGTACGCGCCTATGCGTTCTTCCTAGTGGTACTGAAATCTTCAGAAAACCTTCACAACGACATGGTGACAGCCATCCTAAAAGCACCGGTTTTGTTCTTTGATTCAAATCCAATTGGAAGAATTCTCAATCGATTTTCTAAAGACATTGGCTGTGTGGACGAGGTTTTGCCCAAGACGTTCCTCTTTGCATTGCAAATAGTGTTGTTTGTGTTAACTGCAGCAGTTGTTCCCCTGGTGGCCAATGCTTGGCTCGCAGCAGTTGTTGTACCTATCGTATTATTGTATGTTTACATTGCAAGGTACTTTATGAGGACATCAAGAGAACTTAAGAGACTAGAGTGTGTGTGCCGCAGTCCTGTGTTGACACGGATCTCTGAAACCCTGGACGGATTGGACACCATTCGATCCCGTGGAAGACAGCAGGAGTTTGCTGATCTATTATACAGGTAAAGGTGGTTTCTAAAACGGTGAAAGTATCATCTTTTCTGATGAGCATCAGAGAGGTACACCAGTTAGGAGATGTTATGGAGCAATTTCTAGCTTGGTGAACAACAACAACGGCAACAACAACAACAACAAAGTACTTCCCGCTTTAACTTTTTTCAGAGAAACCTTTAGCAACAAAAAGTAATTATACAAATGAAGGATCAACCAGATTTTTCTCAGTGATACCTCAAAATGGTGTGATTCTTGTAGGCGTAACTTGCCAGTTCTACACATTGTATAGACTGCACTCTATATAGAAACGACGTCCACATGACGACTAATGGGCTTGTCACGTTTTATGTCATACTATAACGTGAAGGAAAATAGTGGGTTTTCTGTAGATGACTAAGGAGTGGCATACTGCAACATTCGTACAAGCATAAAAGCCACAAATTCCTTTTTTTATTCAACAATTCTAAGAACAAAAGTCTTGTGAACGGAAAAAGATAACATAAATTGTGTTGTCTTATGTCGCAGTTACCAAGATACTCATAACCGTGCATACTACATGGTATTGGCTGGAACTCGATGGCTGGGGATAAGATTAGATCTGCTCTCTGCTCTGTTAATTGGCGCTGTAGCTTTGCTCGCTGCACTGTATTCCCACAACAATGGTAAGGAACTAATTTGCTTAGCTCTCTTTTTCTCTTGCTTTTTCTTTGTGCTCATTTAAAACAACAAAATTCCATACGTTATTTTGGCGTGGCAAGACATGGCCGCTTGGTATCGTATTAAATAGTTTGTTTGAACTTTCTCTTCGAAATTACAATTTGATCTGCGTGATGACGGTTCAAAATATTACTTCGTCTTTGGCATCAAATGAAATTACAAGGTTGACAAGACATGTCCAAATTCCGTGAATTCAGTTTAAAGTTCATTTTAAAAAAAGAACGCAACAGAACTTAATAGCTTTCTCGCTAATGAATCTTATAAATTTTTTTACGACATTTTTTAAACCGCGTAAAAATTACGTTAGTCTCACTAGTCAGGTATTACAAGTTGTAGATCTTAAAACTGCCAATTTTAAATTAATTTATTATAACTTTAAACATGCCTATTCTCCTTTTCATAGCCCTGGTTGGCCTCGCTTTCGTCTACGTCTTTGAAACTTCTCACTTCACCCAGGTGTCTGTTCAACAGTCCTCAGAAGTCGAGAATTTAATGACATCAGTAGAACGAGTGATGACAATTGCTAAACTTGAATCTGAGCCGGGGTACCAGACAGCAACACAACGGCCTGAACATTGGCCAACTAATGGAGAAATAAACTTTACCAAGGTATCACTAAGATATTATCCACAAGGACCAAGAGTACTCGAGGATCTGAATTTAAATATTGATGGACAGTCTAAGATTGGTATTGTGGGTAGAACTGGAGCTGGAAAATCCAGCATCACAGCCGCTATTCTGCGCATGCCCGAAGTTGAAGGACAAATCACAATAGATGGAGTGGAGCTACACAATATGAACGTTCAAGAATCTCGGAAATGCATCTGTGTCCTTAACCAAAGTCCTGTTGTGTTCAGTGGTTCCCTGAGAAAGAATCTTGATCCACTGGGAAAACACAGCGATGTTGAATTGTGGGATGCACTAGAAACAGTCCAACTAAAGCAATTAGTGGAAACCTTGCAAGGGAAACTAGATTACACATTGAACTATAAAGGAATGAATCTAAGTGCAGGCGAAAAGCAGTTGATCTGTCTTGCTCGTGTTCTCCTGCAGGAGAGTAAAATAGTCATCTTGGATGAACCGACTGCTCATGTAGATCCAAAAACGGAACAAATCATACACGAAACAATCCGAGAAAAACTGAAAAACTCAACAGTGATCACAATCGCACATCGACTCAAAACCGTAGAAGACTGTGATAAGATTATAGAACTGAGAGACGGACAGGTGATAGTTAATGATTAAATAAAATGAAAAGCTTTAACCTTTCAAGATGCATCCGAGATTCGATCCGAGAAACTCTATACTGATAAATTGCTCTTTTGGTATACAGCGAACCGTGTGGTTTCTTTGTCTATGCGACGTGCGCGAACATTTGAAAACTACAAAACGAAGCCACAACCCGTCACAGACATTACATAGATCTCTTCACATCAGTATGTAGTTTTTGGGCTCATTTCTTAGAATTGTCTCAAGATGGTGGATTTTTTTACCAATGGAAGGTTCAACCCCTTATGGACTTTTGTGCACTTCAAAGCATTGGAAAAGAAAGTTTGCGCGTTTACTCAATTACCGTTACCTGTACGCTTGCCATGTCAGTCTGTCAGTCTGTCTGCAGGTACCGGTGTTCTATCACGGGGTTGCCTAATAGTTTTTTCCTAAGTAAACTTGTTTTTGGCTCAATACTGAAAACTGGCTCCCGTAGCGGTCCGAATTTTGCACTACGAAATGGTATGATGAATACGTTCTGGCGAATTACATTTTCAAAACGTCAAACTTTGTGCAAAAGTAACTGAAGCAGTTTGTTGTCAACTAGAATTGTTCTTCTTTACATTTGGTTCAGAAACGTGCAAACAAGAACTAGGCCAATATTGCCAAATATTTCCTTAGGATCTAACCAAAGCCTCGAAAAAGTTTTTTCTCGATACCGACTTGGGTATATAAAGACT
>JAHPZR010005880.1:62500-115000 GCA_019787425.1 Platygyra sinensis | reverse complement strand
AAATTCCGACTATGAGCCAATAGTCGGAGTTTTACGTCATATGAAAAATAGTGCGCCAAGTTTAAAAGTACTAAAAGAGGCTGGGGGGGGGGGGGGGGAAACAGGGGGTAAATCTCCCTTCTCCCTACTTTCTGAGCCAATTTCTCCCTCCTCCCTACTTTTTGAGCCAATTTCTCCCTCCTCCCTAAACGGTATCTCGGAGGCGGCGTTGTTCAATTAGCTTTCTATAACTGCTGTCTAAAGGAAGTCTACCGGAGGACATCATTAAGTCCAATGAAGGTGCAAGTCGAAGGATTTGCTAGCAAGCGTCGTCTATTATCGTACATGAAGCCGTCCTGAGATGCATTAGACGCGGGACGTCATTTAGCCCCGTAATGGCAGTCCGTTTCGACCGTTGCATGTGGCGATAATGTTGTGCTTGCTTTAGACAGAAAAGAGCCTTAGCCACATGAATTTAGGGCTTAGACGTGCAATGGAGTAGACATTTCTAGCTGCTGTTGGCGTTATTTGGCTTGAAGTTTGATGGGGCTAAGTCTTAGAAAAAATACGGTCAGTGTAAAACGCAGACTGCAGACTGCAGACTGCAGACCGGGGGTAAAATGCAGACTAAGGGTAAAATGCAGACTGCAGACTGCAGACCAGGGGTAAAATGCAGACTGAGGTAAAATAAAATATTGATAATAAAAATCCACGAGAATCAAATACGGATCAAATGAAGACCTGCGAGTGTTCGTACGCGTACCCGTAATATTTTTTTTCAAAAATCGCGAAAACTCAAGCCAAAAGGCGTTTACCAGCCTAAGTCAAACATTATACTATTAACCTCGAGTTCTTGAACTCCCCATTTTGTTGAACCAAGTTTCGCACAAGGACCTGAGCTAATCGTAATTCTATGCATGCATCTTACCTTTGTTTACGTGTCGGCCATTTTGAATTTTGTTTACGCGATCAGGTCTGGGACCGACCAACTCTTGCAGCGTATTTCCTTCATCCTGTTTCCATCGAGAAAGTCTTAATTCATAACGTTCAAACCACCGCGTGTCTTTGTTGCTTCAAATGGCCTTGGAATTGTTCGGAACACAAGGCAAGCAAAACACGACAGCACAACAAGAGGGCAAGCTAAACTTGTAGGTATCGAGCCTAGTTTGTGAAGGCATTCAATCTTTGTACTCGACTTAAATGCTGTTTAATTTATCAAGAGGTTTGTGAATTGGTATTTGCTGAAAGGTGACAGTTGGCTATCCAAACACGAGAAATTATAACATTTCGGCGTTCTCAAATAATCGTAAGTATGACCATTTTGATAGAAGAGATGCAAAACTCGACGTGTACAAAATTAAACTTCATTTAATCCTTATGACTCGTTTTTTAATTATCAATATTTTATTTAAGCTAGTGTCTAGATACCCGGCAGCCGGGAAGTGTTTTCAAAATACTCCATACCCGGCAGTCTGAAATTATTCAAGAATTTCCACGGAAAGACTCATCCAATCCTTCTTTAAACTGTAGATCTTTGTTTAGAAATGTCAAGCGATTTCAATTATAATTTTGGCTTTGTAGTTGAGGAAATTTTCGAGCTTGGGCATACTATAAAATCTCGATGTTTCGACACTTAGAAAAATTTCGTACTCTGACCCCAGTGTCAACTCTCAGAGAATAATTTCTACAGAAATTGAAGTGTGAACCCTTTGAGAGTATTCGATATTTGTTTAGAAATGCGAAGCGATTCTAAATAGTGTTTTGCTTTTGTTGTGGACGATTTCTCTTGGCTTCGGCATACTATAAGAACCTCGACTCACGGGCACGGTTCTTCAAAAACCTAGATACCCGGCAGTCAAAAATTCATGAATAATCAATAAATTCAATATCCAGTAAAATGATCAGTGAAAAATCCCGAGAGTACTTCAGCATTTCGAGCTTTGGTGGAAAGCACGAAGCGAGTTTTACAGCAGAGAAAATGGAAATTTTGGTGGATCAACGAGAGGAATTTCCGACTGCCGGGTATGTAGTATTTGAAAAATTGTGCCCGTGAGTCACACAAAGTTTGTACAATTTGTGCAAAACCAAAACATTATAAAACTCGCTTCGTGCTTTCCACCAAAGCTCGAAATGCTGAAGTACTCTCGGGAGTTTTCACTGATCATTTTACTGGATATTGAATTTATTGATTATTCATGAATTTTTGACTGCCGGGTATCTAGGTTTTTGAAGAACCGTGCCCGTGAGTCGAGGTTCTTATAGTATGCCGAAGCCAAGAGAAATCGTCCACAACAAAAGCAAAACACTATTTAGAATCGCTTCGCATTTCTAAACAAATATCGAATACTCTCAAAGGGTTCACACTTCAATTTCTGTAGAAATTATTCTCTGAGAGTTGACACTGGGGTCAGAGTACGAAATTTTTCTAAGTGTCGAAACATCGAGATTTTATAGTATGCCCAAGCTCGAAAATTTCCTCAACTACAAAGCCAAAATTATAATTGAAATCGCTTGACATTTCTAAACAAAGATCTACAGTTTAAAGAAGGATTGGATGAGTCTTTCCGTGGAAATTCTTGAATAATTTCAGACTGCCGGGTATGGAGTATTTTGAAAACACTTCCCGGCTGCCGGGTATCTAGACACTAGCTTTATTTAAACCTCAGTCTGCATTTTACCCCTGGTCTGCAGTCTGCACTTTACCCTTAGTCTGCATTTTACCCCCGGTCTGCAGTCTGCAGTCTGCAGTCTGCAGTCTGCGTTTTACACTGACCGGAAAAAATATCTTGTGGAGATGACGTCCTACCTTTCCCGCTGGTGGAAAACAAAGTACATCCGGGACATTGCTATTTGCGAGCGAGACATGGCCAGGAACAGAGCAAAGGAAAGCACGTCAAAGGCTGATCGATCGTGAGTAAACCTTTCATTTCCTTGTTTTATCAATTTCAGGCGTTTTCGGCCTAGCTAACTATCAGGCGTGTCTGTAATTCGCTAGCGCGGGCGAGATTTCTTGTTGTGGTTTCCGGTCGATAATTGAGCTGTTGACAACATTTGGCAATTAATTATGTCCGAGTTTATTTGAAGTTCAATCGATTCTCCATGTAGGAAGCTCTCGGTCAGTCCATTCAGGACGATTTAGGCCCTTAGAAAGCTATAGATCAGCTCTCCGCTGTCGTTTTGATATCTGTACGTTCGCGTTTATTTAGACTCGAATTTCATTTTAAATCACTGTTAATTAAATTGTACAATTCGTGATTCAACGAAAACACGGTGAATTTAGTCTTCCTGGCCTCGAAAGGCCCATACAGAAGAGTTAGTTCCTTTTATTTGAGCTACGATAACCCTTGTGGAGAGCTAGCTCTAGGAGAGAATTGTATCAAGATTATCAGTGACAAGTCAAATTCTCTAGGTATGTTTTTGGAAATACAGACAGATATTGGGCTGAAATGTCACGTAACGGCGTCTTTTATGCTGAAATGTAGAAACCAATTCCACGCGAAATCCTGTTGTTTATCGAGCCGCGGAAAAAGTATGGTTTTGATGACTATTTAGGTTCCTATGTAAGCCTGAACCAGTGCAGCGAAAGTGTGTGATTGTGTGATTAGCGCATGGTGTTGACAGGCCGATATGTGATGCCTTGTTTAAGTGCGGTTTCGCCAAAATACTCTGTGCCAGGCATTAATATTGTTACGTCGGTGTAAAGCTTAGCTGATCGTACCTTGGAAAAAGCATTTCTCGACTCAGGAAAATTGGATCTAGGTCTAGTTTCAGCGAGCTCTAATGGCATTGAAGCCATAGGCCAGTCTTTGTGCAGACAAGGTGACAAGTTGTGCACTATGTTTCGTTCAGTTTGTTGTCTATTCCATGCGAAATCCTGTTGTTTACGCGAAAAAGTAGTGCTAGCCGCGAAAAAGCCGCGAACGACTCGGGGGAGCGAAGAAGGACGGGTTCCAGCTAGTTTTGCTGATTATATAAGTTGCTATGTAAGCCTTAACCAGGCACTCTATCACTGCAGCAAACTTAAGTTAAAAATTTCTAGACTGAAATGATACCGCTTTGAAACTTCGCCGGAAGTCAGGTTACTGAATAAATGTTCTAAAATTTGCGTCATTTTAAACTTCGACTGGTGGGAATGCTTCTAGGGACCATAAACGTACTGCCCGGCGTCAGATATAGGCTTTTTTTATCGGCCTTTGGACGAATTTTATTTTTTTTAATTGCCAAGTAGCTAGTAGGAGTCCTTATCTTTGCTAACCCTGTTTTCAAAAATTCAGGCATATATATAAAATGCGAATCGGCAGTCTTCTCTTGTCATGGAATGGCAGAATTACCCAGAATTCTTTTTGGCATGAGCGAGGCAACTTAAGAAGCACGAGACTGGTACTCATCCAATGGCTGAAGCGCGGCCAGAGGAAAAGATTTCTAGCCAGATACTCAGGAGTAGGCCTAATGTATGCTGTTAACGTAGAGTCTGGATTTATGCATGATCTTCGCGGAAATTACATTCTGTCTCTCAATAAACCTTTTTTTATTATTTTAATTTATTTTGTTAGAGCACTCACACTACTTACAATACTACGACTACTACAAATACTAAACATTACTTACAAACACAATGTACTAATTAAGCCAAATGAATCATTACTTACAATATCGTTACATAACTTACAATACTGGTTTAAACGTACAATATATTTATGATAAAATACAATTACAAAGGCAATAGAAGGTTACAAAGGCAGCTATACAAAAAAAAATAGTTAGAATACAGTTATTGTTTACAGAGGACAAACTGTCCCCCATTTTTTAATAAATTTATCTAAAGTATTGTTCTTAGTGCAGATATATTTTTCCGTTTCAAATTTAATTTTGATCTTTCTTTTAAACCCAGCTAAGCTTGGAAGTATTTGAGATCTTCTGCAATCCCATAGAAATAGTTTTGCTATCAACAAGAAATAATTTAGTAAGGGGCATTCTGAAGTTATAATGCCGATTAATACATCTTGCAAGCTAAGATGTACAAATTCTTTTGATAAAGAGTAAAAATAAAATTCAAAATCTTTCCAGAAAAGTTTTGAGTATACACAGTTAAAAAGAAGGTGCAACAGGGTTTCCGGTTCAAACTTGCAAAAAGAGCATTTATCGTCTGTAATGTATCCTATCTTATATAATTTGGTGTTGGTATAGAGAATAAAGTTAAGGACCTTATATTGAAAGGCCTTAACATAAGCCTCAGAACACACAATATGCGGCAGAAGAAACACCTCTCTTAATTGATCTTCGTTTAAGTTAAAATCACGTTTCAGAACTAAAGAATTATTAGAAAATTGTGCTTTTTTGCTTATTAACATTTTATAATAGTCTTTTGATTTTTTCATTAGGATATCAAAAACATTGCTTTCAATAATCAGAGAGGGTGGCAATGTTAAAAAGGTGCGATTGTTTATTTCGGATTTTGAAATTAAGTGGGACGGTACTGCATGTCTGAGGCCTGCCCATACCAAAATGTTCACTTTTTCATCTTTTTGGTAATAATATTATAGGACTCTGTAATATTTAAATCAAATCGAAGGTCAGTTACATGCGTAATACCAGACTCGAAAAATGTCTTATAGAATATTGGTTTATTATCTATACGAATATGTTTAATACAGCATATTATAAGCCTATGTTGATAGATCTTTTTTACGTATGTCATTAAATCAGGTAGAATTAGCCTTAAAATATGCAACTGCTTAGTCACGCACACCTGATATAATCTATGTAGCACTTCGACCTTTTTGAAGTAGTATATTGAGAATAATTAAAACTTCCACGTACAGATTTTTTTTTGTTTTTTAGTATAATGAAAAGAATCAGAAAAGGAAGTGATCTGCCTAAAAATAATGTGGGGGTCACCGACCATCCTACAAAAATATTCGCACACCAAGTTAACGCAAAGGTCATCAGCTCTATATATTTGTTGAGTTTCGACTCATTGCGCGCGCTTGAAATACATGACGCGGCACGCGCGTGCCTAAGGAATAGCGTGCGCACTAGAGATGCGCAGTAGTAAATGGGCGCTTAAGGAGGCTCGAAAGGGGTTTTAGCTGCACGCGCGCGCGCAATCTACACACGCCATAACTAATATGCACGCGTCAGCTGAATCAGTATTAAAATCAGCACACCGGAAGTTAATGCTGCGTAAAATCGCGCGAACCGGAAATAAAATCTGCGGAAAACATTTATTTTTAGCTCGAAAGTTTGCTCGGTGACCTATCTTGATTTTTTGCATGCACGCACCATTCACGATGGCACTTCAGATATAAACGTTTCGGGAAAATTATCTACTGGAATTTTCTGTAAGCCATTAAACTCGTTTTCTTTAAATATATTTAATTCTACTAAATAAATTTTTTCCATACTGTCTGAAAAGTTAAAGAATTTAGGGAACTTTCCAACAAAGAAATAAAAATGGTAGGTCACCGAATTAGTTTCTCAGATAATTTACAAAAACTGAAATTTAGAGGACGCTTTTGTGGACCTCGTGCGTTGCCATGGTAACTGATATGACGTCACAAGTACCCTTAAAGTATAGCCCAACGATAGAGTTGCAAGGAGACATTTTATTTGCCCACACCATTAAACATCCTTCTTTGTAATCTTCCATCGTTTCACAAACAATATAGCAACGAAAACCCTTTCGAGCCTCCTTAAGAGTGAAAACGTTTCATGCCACGCCCACAAAGCAGGGTCGTTTTATACATGAGCCCCTGGCTCGGGAGACTGGGTGACCACTCCCCACGTTATCGACGATAAATAAAGTTCATTCATTCATTCGAGAAGTGGTTGGCTTATTTCTTCCTGGATTTAGAGACCCTGACATGACATGATTTATAGAAGGTGGATTAGAAGAGTAGCAAGTAGTACATTAAGTAGATATACCCGCAAAATGACGGACGTTCGTTAAATCGGTGGCACTTTTCATCCCGGAATATATATAAAAAACCTCAATTTGACAAAAAATAGGCGGTTTTGTTTTGAACTGAAGGCGTGTTCCCAAAGGCACTATCTCCAACAGTGTTTGTGAGCTCGCGTTCCATGCTACACACCGCGTGCGTTTGAATGATGACAACTGGGATCTCAAAACGGCTGGGAATCTAGTCTGAAGGTTCTGTAACTCAGTCGTGGAAAACTGAGTTTCCAGGAACAACTGAATTACGTCCTAGGACAAATGCTCGAGTATATTTCAGCGCCAATTAGACATCCACTGCGAAATGAATATCCTCATGGTCAGATATTCCTTAGTTTTGATTGTGTCACACGACGTGTTTAGACCAATCGCACGCGAGAGAAATGTTTGATGGAGTATTGGCAATTATATGAAATTTATTTGAGATCATCCCTCCCAATCCAAGGGGCGTGGAATTCATTATTTTAGCGCCTGTACGTAATTGATTTATACTCGTTCGTCTAGAGGTGGCTGGTGACGTTTTCTAACAGTTTCCACAACTCTTCTTCACCAGTGACACTCTTGACAACAATATTGTAACATCCGATGATCTGATAACTAATAATGCAACTAGCTCGTCTTAAACTTAAAACTGATTGGAACCGTTGCCAGCCGTGTTCACCTGTTTGACTAACTTTACGCCAAAGATCGCATACCTGCGCAATTGCCCCAGATGGATGTTGTGAGAACAAAACAATACTCTCCAAACAGCCCGTGTTCTACATGTTCTTTCTTAATCGTGGCTCTACTGACACCTTGCTGTTTATATTTCCTATTCTTTGAATTCCCTAAAAACTGCTTTTTATGACATAAGACTGAAGACAGATTTACTTAGAATAGTTTATTATAAATAACGTGTTAGATCTACAAATAGGGAGCTTAAGCATGCGCGTTTTTGAGACGCGGACGTTAACCGGAAGTGAGTTGTTTTCAATTTTAACTTACCCTCACACAACCACATTCACATTGCTAAGAATCTTTTCTCCTTTAGAGACGAGCAGTATAAAAATCTGGGAGAAAATGCTTTGCTAGCAGGCGAAATGTTTTCTTCCGGTTGCCGCCCGCGTCTCAAAAACGCGCGTGCTTAAGCTCCCTAATATCTTACATAGAACTGGCAGAATACCGGAAATATGCTACATAGTAAATGTAATAGACGTGACGAACAACTTTTTTAATCTTTTCAAAACTGAGCATCATCTCATCAACTTCAGGATGGACTGTCGCTAGCCTTTTAAACATAAACCTGTACTGTCCACCCGTTCGAAACTACTTCTGACATTAAGTACGAAAAATTCAGGGGCCTAAATTGTCTTTGATTGGCTGTTTTTCGCACGTAAGTTACAACCAATCGGGGAAACTATATAAATAGCTCTATGCAGAGCAAATACAATGATTTTGGCAGTGTAAAAGGTTTCGTATCCAATGTCACACGTCTCTCATGCAAGTCAAAAATCGCGCTCATCAAAGGAGGATATCCTTCTGTTTCGCTTACTTAAAGTTAGTTTTATCTTGTTCATCATCAACTACTATAAGTCCGTCTCTAAGTTCCACGATCTCATCACAGTGTTCTACGGTTTTGAGTCGATGTGCGATTGTGATCACTGTTGAGTTTTTCAGTTTTTCTCGGATTGTTTCGTGTATGATTTGTTCGGTTTTGGGATCTACATGAGCAGTTGGTTCATCCAAGATGACTATTTTACTCTCCTGCAGGAGAACACGAGCGAGACAAATCAACTGTTTTTCACCTGCACTTAGATTCATTCCTTTATAGTTTAATGTGTAATCTAGTTTCCCTTGCAAGGTTTCCACCAATGGCTTTAGTTGTACTGTTTCTAGTGCATCCCACAATTCAACATCGCTGTGTTTTCCTAGTGGATCAAGATTCTTTCTCAGGGATCCACTGAACACAACAGGACTTTGGTTAAGGACAGAGATGCCTTTGCGAGATTCTTGAACGTTCAATTTGTTTAGCTTCACTCCATCTATTGTAATTTGTCCTTCAACTTCGGGCATGCGCAGGATAGCGGCTGTGATGCTAGATTTTCCAGCTCCAGTTCTACCCACAATTCCAATCTTAGACTGTCTATCAATATTTAAATTCAGATCCTCGAGTACTCTTGGTCCTTGTGGATAATATCTCAGTGATACCTTGGTAAAGTTTATTTCTCCATTCGTTGGCCAATGTTCAGGCCGTTGTGTTGCTGTCTGGTATCCTGGCTCAGATTCAAGTTTAGCAATTGTCATCACTCGTTCTACTGATGTCATTAAATTCTCGACTTCTGAGGACTGTTGAACAGACACCTGGGTGAAGTGAGATGTTTCGAAGACGTAGACGAAAGCGAGGCCAACCAGAGCTATCGGAAGGAGAACAGGCGCATTTAACGTTTTAGTAAGTTAATTGTAAATTGGCGATTTAAAGATCTGTAACGCCTAATTAGTGAGCATTGTCTACCGTAATTTTTACGGGGTTTGAATGTCCCAGTAATTTACCAAGTTTATTAATAAGAAACGCTAAGTTTCTGTAACGATCATTTTTCTTAGGAACTTTCAAAAGTTATGGAATTAATAGTGGATATTTCTTGTCAGCCTTGAAATTTCAATTCAGCTTCAAATACGAAGGAAAATTTAGAAGCGTCGTCATGCATGCAAGTCACATTGTAAATTTGAAAAGAAAGGTGGAACCAAAATTATCAAATACGATTGCAGGCGACCATTTCTTGCCAGGCCACCATTTAACGTATGGAGTTTTATTCGTTTTAAATGAGCAGACAATACCAAGAACAAATATGCTATGTAAAACATTTCCTCACCATTGTTTTGGGAATACAATGCTGCTAGCAAAGCTACAGCGCCGATTAACAGAGCAGAGAGAAGATCTAATCTTATCCCCAGCCATCGAGTTCCAGCCAATACCATGTAGTAAGCACGGTTGTGAGTATCTTGGTAACTGCAACACATGGCAACACAATTAAGATGAGCTGTTTTCATTCAGTATTTATTTTTCTTACAAATGTTAAAAAATGGAATTTTGGGTTTTTCTGCTTATAAGAATGTTGCAACATACAAGGTAGTCATCTAAAGAAACCTCATTTCTCTGACGTTATAAAATGACACAAAACACAATCGACAGTTGTCAGGTGGATATCGTTTCTATATGGAGTGCGGTCTATAGAATGGGTAGAACTAGCATATTATGACTACGAGAATCACGCCGTTTTCAGGTATCAGTAAAATCTTGTTCATGTCTCATTTGTTTAACTACGTTTTGGTGCTAAAGGTTTTCTGTGAAACGCTAAAGCTAGAAGTGCTTTTGTTGCTGTTTTTGTTGTTTTCCCCAAGCTGGAAGTTGCTTTACGACATCCCCTAACTGTTGTATCTCTCTGATTTAAGGTGGTATTGACTTTCACCATTTTAGAAATCACCTTTACCTGTATAAGAGATTGGCAAACTCCCTCTGTCTTCCACGGGATCGAATGGTGTCCAATCCGTCCAGGGTTTCAGAAATCTGTGTCAACACAGGACTGCGGCACATACACTCTAGCCTCTTAAGTTCTCTTGATGTCCTCAAAAAGTACCTTGCAATGTAAACATACAATAATATAATCGGTACAACAACTGCTGCAAGCCATACATTGGCAACGAGGGGAACAAGTGCCGCAGTTAATACGAACAACACTATTTGGACTGCAAAGAGGAAAGTCTTGGGCAAAACCTCGTCCATACAGCCAATGTCTTTAGAAAATCGATTTAGGATTCTTCCAATTGGATTTGAATCAAAAAACAGAACCGGCGCTTTCAGGATGGCAGTCACCATGTCGTTGTGGAGGTTTTCTGAAGCTTTCAGTACCACTAGGAAGAACGCATAGGCACGTAATGTTGTAAGAAGAACAGCTGCCGCGACACAGCTGGCGTAGATAACAAGATTCGTCTTGTCCGTTTGGTCTTCACGAGGGAATGTTGTCAGAACGGACAGCCACAGGTCAGGTGAAACCATAACTCCTGCAATCAATGAAGACAACACTAAACAAGGAATAATCGCTTGGAAGAAGAAGTTATCTGGGAATAACTCATGTTTGCCTGGCCATTCAAGACCGTTTAAGCAACTACAGCATGTTGTCAACATGATTCCATCATCTTTCTTGTCGGAACAACTACCTTGAATAAAAGTTGTTTGCAGGTATTCATGTACTAAACAAGCAATTCTAGATCTTGACCCAGTCGTTCCCCAAATAGCCTTATTGCCCACAAGCAAGACTTGAAGAATTCATACTGGCACCAAAGTGACATTTTTGGCTCTCGGATGACCCTTTCCCAATCATTTGGGCTATCACCCTCGGAATTGGCACCTTTTTGGGTACAGATTAACTCGAGGCACAACAATTCTGATTAGTATATACACACTCAGTGATCTTGGTGTTTTAAGCAATCTGATTGGTTCGCTATCTCTGGGTAATGAGCATTATTCACCCCCTACCGAGTGAATAATGCGTAAGCCAAACAAAAATAGAGCATACTTTTGAATAAAGCATACTTTTGATTCACACTGATTTGAACGGTGTTTAAGGACCATTATTCTAGACTGCCACGAGGTTTTTTCGAAGATTAACTATAGATTTTCCATGTTCAAAGATTCTGTAAATAGTTTCGCGAATTCGCGCATGCTTTGTACAGCTTGCACGTTTTCCGAGCATGAATTGAGAGGCCAGTTAAATCGATTTTTAATGGTTTCCTTCTGAAATGTTGTTGAGATCACTTCCTTTGTATATACTAAAACAATTATTCTTCTCAATCTCGGTAAATAATTGTTAATTGGAGTTCCTTGTAGGGATCCTCCTAAAACTCTTCGATTGGCACTCTGACTACTTAAATATAAGTGATCCGAATGTCAAGATTAGGTTTTCATTGGTGTCACTGATGGAAACTGTTCCCCGTGACTTACCTTGAGAAAGAAGAAAGATGAGAAGCAGGCCAGTTAAGGCGATTGGATGCACTCCTGCAGTTAGGTAGTCCCAGTACAGTTTGTAGGACACTGCTCCAAACTTACGATCCTCTTCTGGAATCTCCATACTTTTGATAATCTTGTTATCAGAACAATGCACTTTAGTACTTGGTATTTGTTCCTGGAACGAATTTGTTTCCTGAACTACACTGTTTTGGGGTTCTAGAATGTCTTTTAGTGCTTCCTTTTCATTAAGTTCCATAAACGTCCCTTTTTCGATTAATGAAGCGTTGTGCAAGACAATCACTTTATCTGCAAGTTTCATGTGTGACTTTTGGTGAGACACCATCAAACGAAGTTTGTTTGACAACAAGCCAAGTATGCAATGTTTAAAGATGTGATTGCTGACGTTCATGTCGAGTGCAGCGAGTGGATTGTCCAACAGATAAATGTCACAGTCGGCATACACTGCGCGTGCCAAACTTATTCGAACTTGCTGACCACCGCTCAGCGTGTCGCCTCGTTCTCCAACAATAGCCTCGTCCTTATCAGGAAATCCTTGAATATCTTCTTCTAAAGCGCAAGCTCTGACGGTTTGGATGTACTTATCGAAATCAAATGGGCGACCGAAAAGAATGTTCTCTCTCAGTGTTCCAGAGAAAACCCAAGGCATCTGCGGCACGTAAGCTGTGGTACCACAGCATTGGATATTCCCTTCAGTGACTGGCATCTCACCAGCAATTACGGAGAGCAGTGCTGATTTTCCACTTCCAACTGGGCCAGTTATGACAAGAAAATTGTCATCTTTGGCTTCAAAGGTGAATGATTTCAATAGACATATGCTTTCAGCATTTACTTTGCAAGTCACGCTGGTTAACTTGATACTTCTTTTTCCTTTTTCCGTTAATTGCCCCTTCTCTTTAATTCGCAGTTTGTCCGTTTCGCCTGGAACCAGATTCGACATTCCAAGAGGGGGATGTTGGTTTTTGTTATTTGGAATATCTACAAACTTGGTTATGATGGTGGGGTTCTTCAAGGACTCCTGAAGGTACGTGAAGTGACACTTGATATTTACCTTGCCATTTTCAAATCTTTTCTTTTTAGCCAATGACTTGCCATCAACATTGGTAAAGACTTTTTCATCAGTCATACCATGAAGGTTTGACAACAATAAGAACTCCTGTATTCTATAAAATGAGACGTATGCTTCGTATACAAACTGTGATCCTTCTCCAATAGATCTCAGCGCACTGTTTCGAAGCACATTGATGATTGACAGGAGTGTAAAAACTACGAAAGGCGTTAAATGGTATCCACTGAAGGCAAGCGTCATAATAGAAATAAAAGTGGCAACAAGTCCTGAAGAATACATCAGAGATATTGCACATGACAAAAGAATACTCTTGCGGCGAATTATTCTTATCTCATTGCTGCAAATAAGGGAAAGAGAAAACACATTATTATTTAATGTTAGATATGTACCTATTCTCGACTTGCTAGAGAAAAAACTGGTCCATAGGAACCTTACAAAAAGCATGGACCAATACAAAACATGGCGCACATTTATTTGGGACAGCAATTTTGGAAGCTAAAGCCTGCCGTGAGCTGTGCATGAATTCCTGACTTGATTCGTGTTTACCGCCGTTATACAGTACTACGAGCTTTAAAAAGATGTTTGAGTGATTCCTGGCACTACTTTACTTGGGCTATATTTTGTGGCAAGTAAATGATTGTTGTATTGTTGTTGTCTGGGTCGGTTGTGGATTGTCTAGATGAGCTTAGATGGGATTGTGCTAGTCTTGGTTTTGCAACAGCCAAAGTGAAGTGAAGAAGTTCTATCCCACAAACTAAACACTTGTGATTAGTTCAACAACAGCTAGACAATCCTGTTTCCACTAACCTTCTAGTCTCCTTGATCTTATCTCTAAAGAACCACTCCCACGCATGCGTCTTTACTTCACGTATTGCAGCCACTATCTCGGTCATGAGATTTATTCGCCAATCAGATATGACAGCGGTCTTCAGTCGAAGCTTTCCAGACAGGTATGACAAAAAACCACCAAATGGAACGAGAAGAAACAAAAAGATGATTCCCATCAGCGCCTGCCAACCAATGAAGTACCACAACAACGGAACAGCTACACAGACATCAAAGATGGCGACCAGGAGGCGAAAGAACTGCCTGGCAGCTTGTTCCATTCTTTGAACATCATTGGATACTAGATCAATCACGTGACCTTTTGTAAACTCATTGAGCGTGTGTTGACCAAGGAGCAGGATCTACAGAAAAACAGTAATGGAAAATTATAACTTTTTTGGAAATGACAGCAATAATTATTTGTCGAGCCATAAATTCAGGCAAGGGATAGTTAACCTGACAAATAAGACAAGGACAAAGAAAATTAGAACACCACCAAATAGCCATAGGTCATCTTCACTCGAGACTACGCTGGGTCGGGATGTAAGATAGACTTGAGCGTATTTTCCTGTCCATTTATTACTCATTATCTCAGGGAAGAAAATCCGTTGATTAATCCCCTGTCACTTTTCCTCTCGCATTAAGACCTTCGGCGTCAAATGCCACTTAAAATGTGTCTAAACTCAACCCTTACAAAACAATTTCGTCAAGTGTCGGCATATTTTCATCTTCTGGAATGCGTTTATGGTCTAGTGAACTCTCTCAGCAGTCTTCCAGACCGCAGCCATTAGCTTGAGTCACCGGGCATATTCTGTTCAGGCTATTTTGGAATCAGCCGGAAAACATGGAACGCGCAGTTACCGCCTAGCTCTGCTGGGACCTGTTGGGATACCTACACCGAATAAATAGAATTACAGGTAGTTTTCTATAGTTTTTCTCCCCCCCCCCCCCCCCCCCAATGAAAGAATAAACTGCAGTTTTAAGTAAAGGGGGTAAGTTTCTAAAGAAACTATGGTGCTGCGTCGGTGGGAGTATTACAGGATAATTTGGTTTTATCAACTGAGTTGATACTGTTGATAATGTAAATTGGCCACCGTAAAGAGATTCGAAAGCTGACGTTTCGAGCGCTAGCCCTTCGTCGGAGCGAAGCGGATTCGCTTTCGAAACGTCAGCTTTCGAATCTCTTTACGGTGGCCAATTCACATTATCAACTCAGTTGATAAAACCAAATTATCCTGCAGTTTTAAAAGCTTGGTTTCGAAATTATGTAGAAGTCAGAGAGGTTGGCCATATTTCTTCAGGACGCATGGCCCATAAATTACCGGAAAAAAAGGATCAGGCCTTCGACACATCCTTATTGGTTGGTACAAGGTTACCATGTGGAACAATAGCAAATTTTGAGGGTTCTAGCTGATTTTTCAATTTTTGCCGGATTCTCTTCAAGAACACCCCCTCCCCCCCCCCCAAAAAAAAAAAAAAAAATCCACAAAAAGTTTTCCTGTAAAAAAATTCACTTCACTTAAGGTACAAAGAAAAACGGAACCGGAAAAGGAAAAAGAAAGTAATATTGTGGACCATATAGAGCGACCACCAGATAGGCAGATGTTGTTAGAGTGTTCAGCAAGTACTGCAATGTTATCACTGTATTACTTTATTACCAGACAAAGTTAACGTGTTTTACAATGTATGGTAACTTTGTATTTCCTGTTTTCTAAACAATATTACATTGTATTGCGTGCGTGCTGTTATTTCGGTTGTGCCCGACTTGCAAAAAATTGCAAGAATTTATACCCCAAACGGAAAAGCTTCTCTTTCCCAACATAGCGGCTTAGATCCCGCAAAATGCAAAAAATATCACGAGTCTGTAAAGTTAAAGAGCCACAAAAATGTTTCCTCTATACCGTATCAAGCACTACAATTATGATAATTTCTTTTCAAGGCTATTGTGCTAGCACTTTTACTCTCCGTCTCGTGTTATTGCAACAGTGCCAATTTTTTATAAGTTAATCAACTTCCAAGGAGAAACTATCTCGAAAACAGACTTGAAAGAAGAAAGTCTCAGTAAATACTTTGTTAATGTTGAAATTAAAATTTTATCTTTTGAAAATTATCTTATCAATAAACTGGAGAAAGGATTGCTCGAACAGTTCTCAAAGAATACGGCCAAGCAAATGCACACTCAATCCAAAAAGCTAAGGACGACCAGTCGAAGGGTTAGGGTGGATTAAACTCATCTGCAGCTACTCATTTCGCCCTCAAACCTTAAAGATTTCATACAATCATTGGATAACTCTTATGTATGATCATTAGGGTAACACCTGCTCAATTTATACGAATTTAGATAGAAAGAAATAGAACAAATTTTACTGCAAAAAAAGAGAATAGTGCCCTAGATGATAGCATACTAACCTTTCTGAAGATGACTCCTTTAAGTGAGGCCTTCATTCGCATCCCAATCACGTACAGTTTGAAGCTGCTGTGATGTACAGCAATACTCTTCATCAACACAATCAACAACATCAATGCAGCACAGCCACAGAGCAAGCCTCGATCCGGTGTGTCGGACATAAGTGTAGAAATGAAAACTCCCAGGAAAAATGGCTGAAGAAATCGACCCACTGAGTCCACCAGTCCGGCAAAAGAAATTATACACAGGTCTTTGCAGGACAGAACTTTCATTGCACTTTTCCATAGTCTTGGTTCTTTCCCTGTACGTTTACATTCATCCACATCTTTACTCCACTGCCACTGCAACTGATTAGTCAGTAGAGAAGTTTGGTCTTCCTCGTGTAACGGCCAGAAGTCGGATTGTTGCAAGGGACGCTGGTTTCCAGTCTTAAACAAGTCGTTTGTCCACCAAAACAGGAGAAACGAAATTAAGTTGGCTCTTCTCTGTGGATGTGTGGGGACACCAAAGTCCCGTTCTGTGTTCATATCTGCAAAAAGGAGAACGTTAACAAGAATTCTAATGTTAGCACCTTTATTAACACTCGTGCCAACGTTGTTTTTTTAGAATAGAATCATGTTACGTTGACGCCTGTGAGATAGGATAAAGCAGGGGTGACATGTGAACTCATAATGTTATTCTACTTAAAAGAAAGTCATAGCAGAGATTTGTCGACACTGTTTTTTACTTAATTTAAAATGGCTGTACTGCATGGAAAAAATTAAACATCTGAAACGAGTCACTCACGAGTTATTAGAGACAACAAAGCAACTGATTGATACATAAGCTTATTCGCTGACTAGCACTCGTAACTAAACTATTAAGTGCAATTCGAAAACAACTCAACGATAAATTAATGCAGAAAACATCCACACAACGTGTTTCGAAAATAGTTGGAAAACCAACGGATGGCTTGGGTAACCTGAGTGAATGACGCTTCCGTCATATAAAGTATGTTATAAACCGATTGAGATGCGACTGGACTTAACTCAACACAGTACATGCTATGCTTATCATAAGCAATGATACGGGTAATGAAATATTATTCACATAAAATAGTCGAAAAACATCTGAATTGATTTAGTTTGACTGTGAATTATGGGAGTCAGTGAGTGTTTCAGTAGATATGAAATAAAACAAAAGCAAAACTGTTTCCAAGCATGCAACAGTTTTAAGTATTGCCGCGAGATTTCACTGACAAAACTAAGAGCTTTCATAGAAAAAAATTGCCACAAAATTCTTTTTTGCCCATTTCAGACTTTCCGCTGACAAGATTTGATCAAGAAACGACCACAAAATGACAAACGGTAGTGTCTCCATGAGCGATATTTCCGTTAAAAATAACGACTTGAACAAGTGACAGACAGGGTCAATCACACATGAAATGGAAACAAATAAGCCATCTCAAATACCATGAAGGAAAACCAGGCAAGTTTACAGTATAACTGTCAATATTAAAAACCGGTTAAGAATAGAAAGTTTTCAAATATTTATACTCCGAGTAGATAAATAATATACAGGTGTTACCACAACATGCTATAAAAGGTACTTACAGACTTAGAATAAGGGCCGTTCAAGGATATCTTTGGCCCATGTAATAACTGAGAGTGACCGAGAGTCAAACATTTTGCCGCCGGGCTCGACCAGTCAACATCTAATTTATCTTATGCCTCTCCCGCGACTTTAATAAACTGCAAAATCGTGAAATGTCTTTCTTAATATTTAAAACAGATACAGCACAGTTTAAGTTGACACTGATATAAATAACGGCTGCTGGCAAATCCTGGGAAAGCTGCAATGCGTCAGTTTTGCTTACAATTGAAGATTTGCTATGAGAAGAGAAAGTCTAGCTACTTCAGGAGGAGTACTTCATTTTTATCTAATCTCAAAATCAAAACACAAGCCGGATTAAATGCAGCAGGGAAGTCTTTTACCGACCTTACCTGAGAACTTCTGTCTGCTATCGGCTTGGAGCAAATTCAAATGTAATTTTAGAAAAGAGATCAATTTTATGTTTCACTTCCAAAGGCGTAATAGGATTTGTTTAATTATGTAACAACGCGGTTTGTTTTCTAGCATCAAAAAGACCGCGAATAGCATTAAGAATCAACCAATCAGATGTCTCTTAAGACAAGTTCTCGTCAAACAATGGCGGGAAATCACATCTGACTCAAACCCTGATTGGCTGTGATTTGCCATGTGATTGGTGGAGAAAAAATCTCTCTTGTCATTGAATAAAATGCAAGTGCACGAGTTTGTCGATCACTTCGACTCCAGAAGACCTAGAGATACACTCTGGGAAAACTCCTCTAGTAAACTTTAATATCCTGAGGGCTTTTCCACAAATGAGCTTAAGTAAAATGCCGCCGTTAACAAGAACACCTACTTATTATAATTACCTCATGCATGTGTTTATCCAGCTCTTGTTCAATTCTAGCCTTTGAAATTTAGATAAGGAATACAACTGAAAAAAAAAAACAGATTAAGTTTGTCGTCCTTCGCTATTTCCTGCTAAACAGTTAATACTAGGATGTGAAGTTATATTACGCTAGGCTTCAATGAAGCACTGCACAGATCGTCTAATAACACTTGGCTCAGTAACTCAGTGAAGACGTTCGGGCGCAGTAACTAGGCTATCTAGTAACACTCAGTTGCCTTGCAATTTTTTGGCGACACAAATTCCACACAACATTAATGCCTTGCGTAACTTCCGGCCTGACATGGACACAGTACAACCTTTACTTTGCGGCAAACGTTATACGAAGCAGGATAGAATTATACTCTACGCCATTATTGCTGCAACTTAAACACTGCAAGACATGTTTCCATTTCAGTAGGTGTTACATTAACTTGTCTCGCGCACGAAAAAATTTCGAGTCAAACCGCACAAATCGTGTAAAATCGCCTTAATTTCTGACGTTTTTTTTTTGACATGTTCGTAACCCAATCATGAAACTTATCAACCTCAGAAAACATCCGATCTCTACCTCGCTTGTGTCAATTATTGAAGAGAAAATGGAAAGTAGCTTTTTTTCGGCTAAACGAGAGTACGGTTACTTCGACACAAAGTGAATGACTAATTGTGACAAGGCTGTCAACTCATACTTTGTACGCTTTGATGGCTTCCTTTGTCCACTACCACTGAATGCAGCGGGAGGTTGCTTTTTCAAGGCTGGCGTTTTCTCTGAGTTTGACGGATAGCAAAAGTATTATTTCGTCCAGTCATCTTGACTATTGCTCAAGGATAGCTGGAAACACAAGTAACCAAGATGTCGCATTAAGTATTGCGCCGTATTACCTTTGAACGATGTAAATTGAAGTCATTGAATTGGCAAATTTACATGCAAAGGAAATGAAAGACAAAGTGATACTGAAACACCGATGAAAAATAAACCAAATGAAGCATATGGCTTCAACCGAACAGACCACTGCGGAACGAAGGCTTAATTAATTAGTGACTCGTGATCTGTTCAAGTGAATTTGAATTAGGAAGCATCTGCCGTTTAACTGTTATTTTGTGGCTGGTTAATTAAACTTGTATTTGCCTAAGGGCGCGTGCCGATACAAGTACGTGCCTTATTGGCTAACATTCCTGCTGAAACTTTGTCTACCAGTTGTTTTACAACAGATTTTTTCCGGGCACAAGTAAAATCGATCACATCTGTTGACATTTATCAAAAGCAAAGAGTAAAAGCGAGATAGTGTGAGAAATCACCCCATCCATAGGAGGCAGTAACCTTAACTTAATAAAAAGGAAAGTCGGTTAGCTTTATAATATTTGTAAATAGTCTCGTGTCACCATACAATAAATGAATTTACATATGTATCAAATATTTGACCTGAGCGACGGTGTTTTAAGAAATTTTCCTTTAGCGACTGACGCGAATAATCTAAAAGAAGCAAGAGATTTCAGTTAAGAGGCTCATAAGTCAAATCAGAAGCCCAAACAAAGATAATTTACCTTTAAGTTTATCGTAATGAAGCACAAATCTTGCTTGTAAAGCCGGTTGGCACGATCACTTCTAAAGGCAGTCACCCTTAACATAAGCGGACTGTGAGTGGGTAACTATATTTAATTGAAATCCGCCAACACGAAAATGTATGGTCATTGCTTTCATTGTTTTATCGACTAATTGATGACTGGGTGGAACTTGTAACAATACATAGGTAGCGGCAATTCTTCGAGGACCTTCGAAAGGAACTAAAATTAAAAACCGCCAATCAAGCGAATTCGAGTTTTAATATGCGCAAAATTTAAATCTGCGTTGAATAGACACGTACAGGAACTGTAAAATAAAAAGAACTTTTAACGACGCTATGTTGAGCCATATTGGAGTCCAATTTTTTCTTTCGCAATCCTACTTAATTTTTCGTCGTAACTTTCACAGCAGGGCCTTAGTTCTTACCTAAGCAATATATACAAGTGTAAAAATAAAACGCTTTTTGTATTGATTTATTTTGTTAATGCATAGACTCTTACGGGAACTTATAATAAGTAAACAAATAACTTCCAAATTCAGTTTCACGGGGGGCAAGTGCCTCGGCTCGTCTGTTGCTATAATTATATGTACGACCCTGAAATGTGCTTAAATTTCCTCTACTCTCTTTAGCTTCTCACCTTCAGTAAGTCCTTTCTCTGCCATTAAAACTCCGAGCAGCTCTGTACTTTTTTAAATTCACGTTTAGAACATTAAATGCAATGTTTAACGTGGCGAAGCTGGTTTAGCATGTCGTGATTAGTTTCCCGTTTAAATAGTGGAAATACAAACAAACCAAGAGATCAGGAAATCATACTTGAAGCAGGAATGTTGCGTGTTCATTTATTGGGTTTTTACCGCATGTACAATACACCCACTGACTAATGAATATCAAAAGATAGGCTGAACGACGGCAAACGAAATGCCATGACCTGCATTGATCACAAGACAATACAGTCAAACACAAAATATGAGGGTGGATTAATATTATGGACATCGAGCCACTTGTCCAAAGAAAAGTCATATAACCGTCACTCTTCGTTGAAATATTTGGTGCAGAAATTACGCCTGCAGTGATACGAGAAAATATGCTTTACTAACCCGGAGCTAGAAATCGCGATGAAATGGCACTGAAGAAGGGTAAAAAAATGGTGAAAAGCCACAGAGCTAATACAATTACCTCCCCTGTATGTGAAATGTTCGTTCATTACTTTTTATGCCTCATTAATTCAGTGCCCCATTCCTTGATAGTCCCAACAGTATTTACACGTTTTTATTTCTCCACAAAACTAATCATTTTCTCATTAAAAAAACCCGACATTGGAGCACTAGGCAAATTATTTCGTTATTTCACAGTGCAGCACCCGGCCCATAATTATTGCTCACATGAAAACTCAGGACCGCGCGATCGAATTAAATGAGCAGTCATTTCTTTTATCTTGGAAAACATTCTTGCACGTATCTTCAACACGCTTATTATTTTATTTATTGCAAATTTATTTCCACACTACAATAAAATATAAAAGTACAGTGTGTCTCCGCCCACAAATAGCAAAGGCTCATCGCAGTGGGCAGAGCTACACGCAGTCCGTGGTTAAACCGGTTTCTTCAATTCAGAAAAACGTTTTTGTTCTTGAGGTTGTTTTCTTGCTAAAATCAGTTCTTAAACGTGTATACTCTATTCTGATAGAAAGGTAACTGCATTGAGCTTTTCAATATCAAAGATTAATCTAGGTTACTTCGGACAGGTCCATTTCGTGTTGAGACATTTTTGAATTACAGTCGCTCTAATTTTGCATGAGGGTCTGAATGGGGGGGTCCACATGTCGGTTGTTGGTTAAAATTTCATTACTTTGCCGGTTGTCGGTAAATCCCAGTTAATTTTTTTGTCGCTAGTCGGTAATTTTTTCCTCGTTTTGTCGGTAGTCAGTAATATTATCTAGCCATTTGTCGCTAGTCTGTTAATTAACCCCATTCACACCCTCTTACATGTCTCTTAACATTATAAACTTCATGTGTGTTTGCACTGGGTTTGTTTTAAAATAAGCTCCTAAGGGCCTCTTCATATGAGCCTGGTCGACCGGGCTGGCTCGGTTTCCGAGATCTGGCCTCAGGGCCACTCTTTTCTTTGTAAAAATATCGATGTGTTCATATGAGAAGCCGGGCTGGCCCGGTTACCGACATCTCGGTGTTTGCGACCGAGATCTCAGTAACCGGGATGAAAATTTCCTCATATGAACACTCCAGCCCGGTGACCGGGACGAAACTTCTTAAACAAAATAGCTTCGCTCTCACAACATAGCGCCCAAAATAGCATAATTTTGGTCGTGTATGTATTTCCCATGTATTTCCACTTTAGATGTATGCGAATTAGCTTTATTAGTAAAGTTACAAGAGTCCACAAAGCTATGACAGACGCGAACAATACAAGTTTATGTTCCACCATTTTGGTTGCGTTTCTTGAATTCATCCCGGTCGACCGGACTGAAATTTCCCATATGAACACACCACAGAATTCGTCCCGGTAACCGAGCCAGCCCGGTAACCGAGGTCATATGAAGAAACCCTTAAGATGACAAGTGCTTAGACAAGCCACGTGCCTTAAACAGTACGAAAAATAGATGCGGCTTAAACAGCTAACAAAGTAGCAAAAACTTCATTGAAGAACGGCAAAATCAAAGCTTATTAAGCTTTAATTTCGCCGCTTTGCGTATTAACTGAATAACTGGTGAAAGATGATGACCCGAGCAGACATCAGACCGAGCAGCATAATACGCTCCAGGGTCAAATGACGAGAACAATACACTGTTTACTCAAGTCACTTTAAGTTCAACACTATTTGGGATACCTTGGTTGATTCTGCAAATCAACAAATCTGGATAAATTTAGCTAGTGATTCAGTATGCTTAACAACAGAAAGCAGCTTGAGCTTTTTCAGTTTCGCGTCAAGAAAACAGCAGAATTCCAACAGCAACTTATATACCAGTCTTTTTAAAGTTGCAGTTCCCTTTTCAAACATCCCTTCCATTTTCTTCATCTAGACCAAGGTTTTTGTTAAAACAAACAGACCTCAATCAATCAAGCGTGACTGGCCTTTGTTTAAATGTCTCAGTGCGAATGAGCTTGCCCTTCAGCATGGCGGATTTTGTACCATGTGATCATTTGTTGCAAAAGACCTATTGTTTTGGGTAAGACACTTTTGTTGTCACAGTGCCTCTCTCCACCCAGGTGAATAAATGGGTGCGAGCGAATTGTTGGGCCCCCTAACAGACAGAATACTGGGGAGGTACCTGTGATGGACTAGCATCCCATCCAGGGGAGTGGTGTGGGGGTAGAAATACTCCTAGTCGCTTCATGCTACGGGAACTGTAGTTAGGCGTCGAGAGCGCGGCCTGTAGGGCTTTCCAGGCTTAACTTTATTTTTAGCAAATTCACCACTGTGTTTATTCAGCCGTCGTAGAAGAACTCAAAGGAGATTTTAGTAAGTGAAATTTGTCCGCAGTCTTTGTTAAAACCTTCTAATCTTTCGTTGTTTATTTTGATCAATTATTACTTCAGTCCGTGTTGTTCAATATGTGACGTTTTATTTTCATCTTGGAAAACTGCCATTTGCGGTTTGTTTCAATTTGAATGTAATTTTGTTCAATAATTCTTGAGAAGAATGAATTTAAAATCTAAGCACGGCTCCTATAAACGGTTTGTTATTTCGAGTCATTGCAGTCGAGAGCTACATGTCACGTGATAAGTCTAAACATGTTATGATTTTTCTGCCCGTTAAGGAATGTCTATACATTACATAACTGGGGCTGTAACTGTTTTTTTTTACTAGATGCGTTTAGAATAACGCAACTGAGAAATTAAACGATAAATCAGCAATGTTTTAGCGAAATCTAACCTTGATTTCAAAAGCTACGAGACAACTGAAGCTAAGACATTATCAGTAACTCACTCAAATATAGTTACACTACCTTAATTTAATGCTGCTCTTAACGTACGTTTTGGGCAACTAGCTAAGGCTTGCTAGGTTATCCTTACAATACTAACTAAAGGATTGTATAGATCTATCTTTACTTACTTTGCACTATTGCCCAGCGCTTGTGTGGCGACACTTCTACAACTGATGTCAGTGTAATGAGTCCAGTGATCCGGCAGATATTCAATTTTCTGCCAGGGTACTCGTACCTTTTACGCCAAACCAAAACAAACTCAGCATAAAAACTCGATAAACCGGCATCCAAGTTTTCGTCCCAGAATTTGCCCTAAATCGACCAACTTGAAAATATGTTGAAAACAGTGCAGTCTAAGCATTTTCCTTTGTATTTATATATTTCGATCACCGCGGGAGTCCGGGAAATGCGGTCTGTATCCGGGAGATCCCTGGTAAATAAATCCGGCAAAGTTTATAGGTAGACACGCAGTTCTATCAATTTCCAAGCGCGATTAACATAAGGAGAAAGGGGCAGCTACACTAGACGAACTTACTGTAAAACTGAACAAGCTAAAGCTTATTAGCTCATATCACCTTAATCTCGTGGCGCCTGCCTTGCTTCCGCTCCGTTGCTCTTCATGCTGGCCTACTCTCCATTGTCTGACCGTACTTGCAGTCAACTTGGCAAAATAGTAGCTGCGTGTTATTTGCCACTTGTTCGATTTAGCCTTGTAAACCCAATTTAAAATCATTTCCCTTTAAAATCATTTATCTATCATCACCACTGCGTGATCCGCAGGAGCACTTTGATTATCACTTATCACAGTTTGGGACCCTTTTTAACGCGCTTAGTCTTGCTCAGATTTTCCTTAAAAAATTTGAACCTAAAATGAAACCTGAATAGCGGAAAAAGACTATTTAAATATTCTTAAAGAAACTATTTAGCTGCGTTGACATTCAAGTAAAAGCGCCTGCTTGACGTGGTGAACATCTTTAGAAAGCTTATTTATTGGTTATTTCCGATTTCTTTCAATTAGTCACGTTTTGTTCCTCTAAGCTTCAAATTATCGCGTGCTCTTTTTAAGAATGGTTCGGCGTTAATCCTGAACTTGTTTCAGAGCCGGAGGTGAAGGTATTTACACACCTCTGTTCAAACAAGATCACTCATGACTTTTCATTCCCCTTACATGACGCTTTTGTCTCCAGTTTCCTTCTTGTCGTCAAGTCAATTCCATAATCCGCTGCAACTTCATCATCTTCTAAAATAAAACATGGCGGAAACAGGGATGAAAATATTTTTGCAGTTTACTTTTCATTCTACAAGTTCATGAGGATTTACGCAGTGAAATGAGCGCATAAGGATGGGCTGAAACTGGTGGTTGGCTAATAAACTACTTATTGGTAAAGATAAAGAAAACAAAAGCCAGGCATTTCATGGAGTAAATAATAGGGAGCTTAAGCACGCGCGTTTTTGAGACGCGGACGGCAACCGGAAGAGGACATTTCTCATGCTAGAAAAGTATTGTCTCCTAGATTTTTATACTACTCGTCTCTAATGGAGAAAAGATATTTAGCAATGTGAATGTGGTTGTGTGAGGGCAAGTTAAAAGTAAAAACAGCTCATTTCCGGTTACCGTCTGCGTATCAAAAACGCACGTGCTTAAGCTCCCTAATATCGTATAGCACGTAAAGTAAGTAACAAGGTTCTACAGTTCGTTCTTCGGCTATAAGGCTATCTATACTCCATCAAATACAGCTCTACAATTTCAATCGTATTCATCATTTATACTCTCCAGAAGACTTTGTGTTTAGAAAAGGCCAGAAAAAACTTACAAGCAACAAAAGGAGTTATTTACAGGTTAACGCACTCGGCGAGTGAATTATTGGGATTTACCTGCACGAGTTCACTAACAATGAACGAGAAATTTCAATACCGCACGAGGCCGCCGAGTGCGGTATTGATAATTTCGAGTTGATTGTTCGTGAACTCGTGCAGGTAAATCTCGATAATTCACGAGCAATGAGTGTGTTAACATTTTTATTATTCAAATTGAATACACTGCAAACAAAAATCGTCAAACTTTGAGTCAGCCGAAGCCATGGTGTAATGAAAGTGGTGTATTGAATTTACACCACGACTATTACACCACGAGAATGACGTCAAGGTGGTTGTTTCGTCATAACCCAGTGACACGTGGCACAAATCAACCAATCAGAAAATCGCAATTTATACAATGTATGAAATTTGAATAATAACCTGGCTTAGTGAACAGTAGTCATGTCTGCTAGATTCGTTTGGTAAAATGTAAACAAAGTTATTACTGTAGAATCCTAGAAGGAGCAAGTCCCGCAAATGATATTTACTCATAAGCAGTGCCATAAGCGAAAATTTCATTGCATTCTATTGCATAAGTAATGCTAAGTTTTAGCTTCAGACTTTTTTCCTTTGTTACGTCTTAACTCTTTTCAATTTCCATCGTTAAGAGGTTTCGACAATGATCTTGAAGTAATGACATTGCACTTTAAGTTATAACTTCATGGACCGAGTCACTTCTTTCAATTAATCGCTGTGTAAGGTCCTGGTGGGGGAACTCTCATATAAAAAGTAGAGGGGTGTTGGTCGGAAAGTTTGAAAAGAACCCTTCATCAAGACCCTGCTTTGTGGTCGTGGCTTGAAACTTTTCATCCTTAAGGTGGATGGTACCAGTTTCCAGTACTTTCGAAGACGTAAAAGTTTGATGGGTCATTATAACCACTCTTCATCGGTTAATGCCACAATCATGGTATCAACAAACTATCCAATCATCGGGGAACAAGTTGCTGTTATTTTTGTGGCACAATAGGTTACCATAGCAACAATATGACCTGCTAAAAACACCCTTAATTTTAGCTTTAAGCGCTTATAACTTAAAAACGAGCTCGGTGACCCCCATTTTTTATTATCGAATTGTAATCAACATGATAAGATGCAACTTTTTGCAAAGTTTAAAAAAATTCTACGAAGGGGTTTCAGAGCCACTTTTAATTTTTTTTTTAAACTTTGCAAAAAGGTGCATCTTATCATGTTGATTACAATTCGATAATAAAAAATCGGGTTCACCGGGCTCGTTTTTGAGTTATAAGCGCTTAAAGCTAAATTTAGGGGTGTTTTTAGCAGGTCATATTGTTGCTATGGTAACCTATTGTGCCACAAAAATAACAGCAACTTGTTCCCCGATGATTGGGTAGTTTGTTGATACCATGACTTTGGCATCAACCGGTATAGAGTGGTTAGAATGACCCATCAAACGGTGAGTCTTGGAAAGTACTGGAAACAGTTTTCAGCCACCGGTAGAGGTATGAATTCTTAAACAAAACATTAGCTCCTGCCACTTTTATCTCGGCTCTATTAGCCTGCGTGGCAGGCCGTAGAAAGGGAGGGAAGAAAGTCAAAATGAGCGCGGGAGGGAGAAGGTACTACCGCCATCCTCTCGCGTCCGATCTTCTCGCACTTCACTGGCTCGTCTTTCCCCTTTCCCTTCCCTTCGGACGCCTGCCACGCAGGCTACGGCTCAATAAACTAAAGGTACTGTGAAAGCTCGGGCCGCTGTGAAGAGTTTGAGGCTGAACACTCTTCATTAGAGATACCAAAAACCACTTTTTAATCCCTAGACGTCGGCCAGACGTTTTCAAAATCCGCACTTGGGTCTTTGACAAATCGTTTAAAACTGCAACTTGCTCTCTCTTTAACAATTCACATCTAGGTGCTCATTGTATATGAGTGCCTAAGGTAATAATTATAAGATAAGGTCACAATATTCGCATCTTTTGAGCAAATATGAAGAAAAATTCGTTCTGCGTGATACTGCTACTTTCAAGTGATCTACCAGTAGTGTATCACGCGCGATTAGGGACTTTAAGATATGGTACGGCGAGGCTGCAGTACGGCGGCAAATAGTGAAGATCACTTCCGGTGACGTCATGTCGCGTGTTCCACTACGGCTTTCCCGCCGTAGTCTTGCTTTCTACTACGGGAAAGTGCCTAGTTTCACCCCGGGGGGGGGGGGGGTACTCCCAGAAAAATTGGGTGGGGGTGTGCGGCCCGCTCCCCAAAACCCTTACCCTATTTATGACCAAAATCTGCGATATTCCCTACCCTATTTATGGCCTGACCAAAAATTCGAAACCCTATTTATGACCTGAACCTTACATCAAAATCCTGTTTCAGACGTACGTTATAATTGGATCCCTAGCTCAGACCAAAGTTAAATTATCGTAAACATAATTTGTGAAGGACTTTTGTTAATTTTCTATTGGTTTCTTAAAAATATACCCATATTGAGGCTAGAGTACAAAAACCATACCCTATTTATGACCAAAATGGCCAAAATCAACCGAAATTGATACCCTATTTATGACTAAAACGACTGAAAAACCATACCCTTTGGGGCCGCACATACCTATATAGCCCATATAAGGGAGTACCCCCCCCCCCCGGGAGTTTCACGTACTCTTCACTACGTGAGTATAAGCCTGCTGTTAACTTCTCATTTTAACGCTTAATCATAAAATTCCGTTCGAAGATAACCTTTTTTTTTCATTTGCACAGAAAATTTGAACGATTTTAACCCCTGTCGTAAGGGACAGTCATATTTTATTGACCGGTCCGAGCAGCCGCAGATCAGTAAGAAAGCTTTGTTTCTATTAACCTGGAAGTTGAGCTGTTCAAAATGTATTTTATTAGAATTGAAAGCTGTGTATTTTCGGACTTATCACATTGTACAAACACCATACCCGTGCTGAAATCGAGCTTTTATCACTGTGTTAAGCTTATTTTGTTTTGTGATTGATATTACAGCGGTTCTAAAAGCAACTGAGAGGCAAATCTAAGTTTGGGAGATGTAAGATCGACGCAAGAGTAGGAAATCATTGTCGTGGATCAAACTTTTGTCGTATGAAAGTAGAATAATGTCGAACGTATCCATTTTTGTAAAGACACGTAGATGCTGAACACCCCGTTGCCGTGCAGTGAAATCTTAATCTGTTTGAGATTTGCGGAGGCAACGGAGTTGTCAGCCTAGTCCCTCACGGCCGAAGTAGCCGTAGTAACAGCCCGCCATAGTGCATCTTAAAATCCCTAATAACAGCGGAGCTCCGGCGGCCCGTCGCGTCTAGTGGAGCAACATACTCAATATAGAAACCCAGTTTTGTTTTATTAGGGCACTTACACCACTTATTTACAGCTACTTACAATATACAATACAGTATAGACACTACTTACAAACTACAACTACAGCTTCTTATAATCCAATGTAGACCAGACTTATAAGCTACATATACAACGGCTTATTTAAAGGCCCGAGTAAACCACTTTAACGGGTGAAAATAATTTATCAGGATTCATTAGTGACATTTGTGATATTTCTTAAGACATAAGTGACAATGGAACCAAATTTACCACACAGTAAAGTTTTACTCGCGTCATTCAACATGTCATGTGACGTTTAGCGGGAAAGTAACCAATATTTTACGATGATACAACAAAACGCGTTTTAGATACAGATCAATTATTTCTAGCCTATGAACGTCTCAGTTTGCAGAGAAAAATGTTACGAGGTAAAAGGTAATTTTTTCACGATTTTCAACTTTTGATCATTTACGTTCTGTAAAAACGAAATGAAGGAAGATCATTCCAAACGTAACAAGGTAGACAATGAAAATTTGTACAGGTACCTATCCTTGTCATACAAAGCTTAGTGTCTTCCTTAAATGGAGGGGGATTTGGGCCTAGCCTTGTGTCATGTAGGCTCGAGCCTATGTGTCATGATGTTGTTGCAGAGACACAGGGCTATCATCTGGTGTGCATTTGAGGTATCTAGATTAAATTCCAGGGGCGGGGGGAGGGGGGGAGATGAGCTCGTTTGAAAGACTATTCTTTCTACTAGACTGGATTTGAAGAATTTTTGCACTGAGACTTATCCCTGTCATTTAAAGCTTAGTGTCTTCCTCAAATGGAGGGGGGTTTGTCACTATCAGGGTAAGACCGCCTTTTATCATTAGTAGTTGTACTGTATACATATCCACATTAGTTAACTATTCAGAATGTCAGCGAAGTGCGTGTGTAACCTCGGCCGGACAATCGGCCGTGTATCTACAAAGCGCCAAAAAGAATATTGTAACAGTTTTTCATTTCGTAAAGGCGGCAAAGCTCGGTGTTTTCTGGATCTTTCACAAATGAGTTTGACGTTCTGAACATGCAATTCAAGATAGAATTTCGTGTTGCAAATTTCGGACCGCTTAGGGAACCAGTTTTCAATCTTGGGCCAGTTTTCCATATAATAAGATGTAGTACTAAAAACAAGTTACAGTAGCACCCCGTTATAACGAAGTGTCATGGTACCGAAAAAAATGTCCGTTATAGTGAAGACCCCGCTATTTGACAACTACTGTTCACCTCACTGTCGGTGGCTAGCGGCGGATATGTACCTCGCCGCTTCGAGGCTCGGTAAATATCCACCGCTAGCCACCGACACTGAGGTGAGTAGTTGTTTTAGTGTATACTAAAACAGTGAGATAATATACACCACAAAAAATTAATTTGGATGATTTCTTCACTTGTCACGGACGCAAACCGGGACGCTATTTTTTCCCGAGATGCTCGTAGCTAAATAGTACAGGATATTAGGAGTTTGACGAGCCAATCAGCGCGCGCGTTTAACACTATCCACTGTTTTAGTATATACTAAAACGAATTATCTGGTTAACAACAAAAATATTCGTTACAGCGGGGTAACCAAGCTGAACAATGGAATATATACCACGCAAAACGGTCTACAGACTTGCGCGTGAACAGCTACATTTAATTATCATGTCATTTTTACTAACTGAGAGCGACTGGACAAAATATTTGTTATAGCGGGGTTTGTTTCCATATATTTTACTGTAATTCTCCCAGGCTTTCAAATGTTGCTCGTTATAACGGGGTCTTCGTTAAAGCGGGATGCCACTGTAACTAAGAAAGAAAAACACTATGCAACCTCGTGATAGTACACCGGTCACCGCAGACAGACTGACGGCATGGCAAGCGTAAAGGTAATGGTTATTGAGCCCAAACTTTTCTTTTCTAACGCTTTGAAGTGCACTAAAAATCCATAAGGGGTTGTACCTTCAGTTGGTAAGACCATCCACCCTCGTGAGACAATTATAAGAAATGAGCCCGAAAGCTACATATTAATGTAAAGAGATCGATGTAATGTCTGCGACGGATTGTGGCTTCGTTGTGAATTTTCAAATTTTTGCGCACGTGGAATAGCCAAAGAAATCACACGGTTCTCTGTACACCAAAAGAGCAATTTTTATCAGTATGTAGTTTCTCGGATCGAATCTCGGATACATCTTGAACGGTTAAAAAGTTTCATCAGTTTTATTTAATCATTAACTATCACCTGTCCGTCTCTCAGTTCTATAATCTTATCACAGTCTTCTATGGTTTTAAGTCGATGGGCGATTGTGATCACTGTTGAGTTTTTCAGTTTTTCTCGGATTGTTTCGTGTATGATTTGTTCCGTTTTGGGATCTACATGAGCAGTCGGTTCATCTAAGATGACTATTTTACTCTCCTGCAGGAGAACGCGAGCAAGACAAATCAACTGCTTTTCACCTGCACTTAGATTCATTCCTTTATAGTTCAATGTGTAATCTAGTTTCCCTTGCAAGGTTTCAACCAATGGCTTCAGTTGGACTGTTTCTAGTGCATCCCACAATTCAACATCGCTGTGTTTTCCTAGCGGATCAAGATTCTTTCTCAGGGAACCACTGAACACAACAGGACTTTGGTTAAGGACAGAGATGCATTTCCGAGATTCTTGAACGTTCAATCTGTGTAGCTCCACTCCATCTATTGTGATTTGTCCTTCAACTTCGGGCATGCGCAGAATAGCGGCTGTGATGCTGGATTTTCCAGCTCCAGTTCTACCCACAATTCCAATCTTAGACTGTCCATCAATATTTAAATTCAGATCCTCGAGTACTCTTGGTCCTTGTGGATAATATCTCAGTGATACCTTGTTAAGGTTTATTTCTCCATTCGTTGGCCAATGTTCAGGCCGTTGTGTTGCTGTGTGGTATCCCTGCTCAGATTCGAGTTTAGCAATTGTCATCACTCGCTCTACTGATGTCATTAAATTCTCGACTTCTGAGGACTGTTGAACAGACACCTGGGTGAAGTGAGAAGTTTCGAAGACGTAGACGAAAGCGAGGCCAACCAGAGCTACGGGAAGGAGAATAGGCATGTCTAACGTTATAATGAATTAATTGTAAATTGGTAGTTTTAAGATCTGCAATCAGCAACGCCTGACTAGTAAGCATTGTCGAACGTAATTTTTACGTGGTTTAAAAAGTGTCGCAAAAAGTTTTTAAGGTACATTAGCGATCCATAGTGAGAGAGCTATAAATTTCTGTTACATTCTCTTCTTTAAAATGACCTTAAAATTCACAGAATTTAGACATGTCTTGTCAACCTTGTAATTTCAATGCAATGACAAAGAGGAAGGAATATTTAGTACTGTCATCAAGCAAGTCACATTGTAATTTTGAAGAGAAAGATTAAAAAAAATTATCCAATACGATACCAGGAGGCCTTGTGGCCCATATCTTGCCACCCCAAAGTAACGTATGGAATTTTGTTGTTTTAAATAAGCAGGAAGTAAAAGCAAGAAAAAAAGAGAGCTAAGTAAATTATTTCCTTACCATTGTCGTGGGAGTACAGTGCAGCGAGCAAAGCTACAGCGCTAATTAACAGAGCAGAGAGTAGATCTAATCTTATCCCCAGCCATCGAGTCCCAGCCAATACCATGTAGTATGCACGGTTATGAGTATCTTGATAACTGCAACGTAAGACAACACAATTAGCGCTATCTTTTTACCATTCAATGAAAACATATTTTCTTAGAATGATTGAATAACAACGGAATTTGTGTCTTTTATGCTTATAAGAATGTTGCAGTGTATTACTCATATACAGAAATGAATGTTGCGCCGCGTAGCCGGCTAAGAACACAAATGGTGGAACAGAGAATTAACTTTGAAGTGTAAATTAAAGTGCTAATTGAACCCATGAATAACCAACTGGGCGTTAGCCTTAGTAAAGGGAATCAGGGTACCACACGAGGTAAGAAAAAATCTTTTGACTTCGGTCGGAATCGAACCCACGACCTCCGGATTAGATCTACCGTAGCTCAGTCGGCAGAGTAACTCTAAATCTACGTGAGTTCTTTTCTACGCGTTACTTGACATTTTTTTCTTTTTATACAATGAGACTACGGTAAATTTATACTAAAACAATTAGACTACTCGTCCTAGTTTTCTACGAGCGATAGTCAACGAGGCTGCGCCTCGTTGACTATCTGCTCGTAGAAAACTCGGGCTCGTAGTCTAATTGTTAATTAGTATGGCACAAAACAAGCCCATTAGTCGTCATGTGGACATCGTTTCTAGATAGATTGCAGTCTATACAATGTGTAGAACTGACATATTATGCCTACAAGAATCACGCCGTTTTGAGGTATCAGGAAAATCTGGTTAACGTTTTATTTGTTTAATTACTTTTTGTACTAAAGATTTGTCTGTAAAAAGTTAAACATTAGCGGGAAGTACGTTTTTGTTGTTGTTGTTCACCAAGCTTGAAATTAATCCACAACATCTCCCAATTGTTATACCTCTCTGATGCTCATAAGAAAAAGCGATTTTTACTATAACCATGCATTTTAGAAATCACACTTACCTATATAAGAGATCAGCAAACTCCTGCTGTCTTTCACGGGATCGAATAGTATACAATCCGTCCAGGGTTTCAGAGATCTGTGTCAACACAGGACTGCGGCACACACACTCCAGTCTCTTAAGTTCTCTTGATGTCCTCATAAAGTACCTTGCAATGTAAACATACAATAATACGATAGGTACAACAACTGCTGCGAGCCAAGCATTGGCCACCAGGGGAACAACTGCTGCAGTTAACACGAACAACACTATTTGGACCGCAAAAAGGAACGTCTTGGGCAAAACCTCGTCCATACAGCCAATGTCTTTAGAAAATCGATTGAGAATTCTTCCAATTGGATTTGAATCAAAGAACAGAACCGGTGCTTTTAGGATGGCTGTCACCATGTCGTTGTGAAGTTTTTCTGAAGATTTTAGTACCACCAGGAAGAACGCATAGGCGCGTACTGTCGTAAGAAGAACAGCCGCCGCGACACAGCTGGCGTAGATTACAAGATTCGTCTTGTCCGTTTGATTGTCACGAGGGAGTGTCGCCAGCAGGGACAGCCACAGGTCAGGTGAAACCATAACTCCTGCAATCAATGAAGACAATGCTCCGCAATCAATGAACGCTTAAGAAAACGTGTTATCCGGGAAGGTTTCATGTTTGTCATTCCATAGAAGAAAGAACTGAATACAAAGGTACACTATGTTTTGCATGCAGTTATTCATTCATGTATGAAACAAGCAATTCGTTCGCCAATCATTCCCCAAATACTCTTCTTAGTGGCCTCGAGATTAAGAAAAACTTGAAGGCCTCTGCTGGTACCAAACTGGCATTTTTGACCCGTAGATGGCCCTTTGCCAATCATTTCGGCTTTCATTCATTAATGACTGATTTTGGAATTGGTATCTTCAAGTTTGAGTAAAGATGAACTTGGGTTAAAGCAATTTTAATTCGAGTGCCTTGTTGGGGTCTTCCTAAAACTCTTCGATTGGTAACCTGACTATTTTAAAATGAGTGGTGCGAGTTTCAAGATTGGGTTCTTTTTACCCGGGCGTCATGGATACAACCTGTTCTCTGTGACTTACCTTGAGAAAGAATGAAGATCAGAAGCAAGCCAACTAAACCGATGGGATGCACTCCTGCAGTTAGGTAATCCCAGTACAGCTTGAAGGACACTGCTCCAATCTTACGATCTTCGTCTGGAATCTCCATACTTTTGACCGTCTTGTCATGGGAACAATGTACTTCAGTACTTGGCATTTGTTTGTGGAACAAATTTGTTTCCTGAGCGACACTGTTTCGGGGTTCTAGAATTCTCTTTAGTGCTTCCTTTTCATTTAGTTCCATGAACGTCCCTTTATCGATTATTGAACCGTTTTGCAAGATAATAACTTGATCTGCAAGTTTCTTGTGCGACTCTTGGTGAGAAACCATCAAACGAACTTTGTTTGACAACAAGCCAAGTATGCAATGTTTAAAGATGTGATTGCTGACATTCATGTCGAGTGCGGCGAGTGGATTGTCCAACAGGTAAATGTCACAGTCGGCATACACTGCGCGTGCCAAACTGATGCGAACCTGCTGACCGCCGCTCAGCGTGTCGCCTCGTTCACCAACAATAACCTCGTCCTTATCAGGAAATCCTTGAATATCTTCTTCTAAAGCGCAAGCTCTGATGGTTAGGATGTACTTATTGAAATCAAATGGCTGACCGAAAAGAATGTTCTCTCTCAGTGTTCCAGAGAAAATCCAAGGCATCTGTGGCACGAAAGCTGTGGTACCACAGCATTTGATATTTCCTCCAGTGACTTGCATCTCACCAGCAATTACGGACAGCAACGTTGATTTTCCACTTCCAACTGGACCAGTTATGACAAGAAAATTGTCATCTTTGGCTTCAAGGGTGATTGATTGCACTAGAGGTATGTTTTCAGTATTTACTTTGCAAGTCACATTGGTTAACTTGATACTTCCTTTTACTTTTTTCTGAAACTGCCCTTTCTCTACAATTGGCAGTTTTTCCGTTTGGCCTAGAACCAAGTTCGTCATTCCAACAGGAGGATGTTGAGTTTTCTTATCTGGAATATCTACACACTTGGTTATGAAGGCGGTTTTCTTCAAGGACTCTTGTAGATACGTGAAGTGACACTTGATTTTTACCTTGCTGTTTTCAAATACTTTCTTTTTAGGCAATGACTTGCCATCACAATTGGGAAAGATTTTCGCATCCGTGAGACCATGAAGGTTTGGCAACAACAGAAATTCCTGTATTCTATCAAATGAGACGTATGCTTCGTATACAAATTGCGATCCTTCTCCAATAGATCTCAGCGCACTGTTTCGAAGCACATTGATAATCGATAGGAGTGTAAATACTACGAAAGGCGTTAAATTATGTCCACTGAAGGCAAGCGCCAAAATAGAAATAAAAGTGGCAACAAGTCCCGAGGAATACATCAGAGATATTGCACAAGACAAAAGTATGCTCTTGCGACGAATTATTCTCATCTCGTTGCTGCAAATAAGAAAACATGGGCTCCTGAAAACACTCATTGAATTGGTATATGGCAATACGAAACACGTCGAATATTTATTAATAAGGGTAATTTTGGAAGTATTTTGGAAGCAGACGGTGATGTGATTTCATTTCACCTTGTCTTGATAACAAAGGTGAAAGTTAAAAACTCTTAAGAGGGAATGTCCACTAGGACCGAGCCAGTCGTGGCACATGATGAAAAATCAAAATTTTTCATATTCTTCCCAGAGATAGCCTATGGTAAGCCTAGAAACGTGGTGTGATTTTTTTCTTGAAATATTTTTTTAAACCCGCTAAAAAATCAAAAATCCGTTGCGGTCCCACGTCTGGTCAAAAACACGCAAAATTCAGTGATTAATACCTTATCATAAACTTCGCTCTGTTTAATCCCCATCAAAATAACACTCCAGTTTGAGCCTGGAAATTTATTTTTGAGGAGTTTACAAGTCTTTTGAGGCCAATTATACTTCTGTGGGTTAATTTTCAAGGCGACGACAAGCCGCTTAAAATCAGTAAAATTCACTTCCTAAAAATTCTTAATTATGCACACTTTTTCAAACGGCAAATTCGCTACCCGGTAAAACACCAAAACACCTAAGATTTTGAAGTTTCGAAAGACGAAATGTCAGTGTAAAAGCTGGTATAAAAATTATTTTCGGGCTTTACATCAGCGCTGAGTACTAACGCTCTCAAAATCGTGATAATCACAACACTAACCTGCTAGAAAACGAAAACAATAGGCAAATGCCTGTGACCAGATAATCAAAAGGAACCTGAAAATGTCTTTTTGAATTTGATTTCCTCGGTATTCGGACTTAACTATGGTAGAAAAGTCATGTTTAGCTCACCTTTTGTAATTACATTCAAATATTAGTGCTGGCGTAATCAGAATCCTACACGATAACCATTGCGATGAGCGGAGTTCGACAAAGTACATCCTCCTTACTGACATTCAATCAATGCCTCCAAAATAATCCACCTCATTCCTAACCTCATTGCTAGCCCTTGTTCTTAAACAGTAATCCATAAAAGTAGTGAAGCCGTCAGTCCCTTGCTTGCTAAAACGAAATACTCACGTGCTGTTCCAATCGTCGCGCATGTTGCATGCTTTTAAAAATGGTAACGTCCGAAGTGGACCTAATTTGTCTGTCACGCAATAGTCACTTGAAAGGATTTCTGTCACGCATTGCCAAAAATGGTTTAAAGAGTAATAAATAAAAAGATTCAATGAGACGTTCAAAGCAAAAAAAAATATTTTAAAGCCAAAAGGATCCAAACGTGACCCGTAAAATATGGCGCGGAAATTTCCCGGCGGCCAAACGGTGCATTTATGTGTTCTGGGCTCGGAAGGGGCAGAGGTTGGGATTACTCCGCTGTATGGGCTATCAGAGGTATGGGCGGCCCCAAAGGGTGTGGCTTTTGGGCTGTTTATCTGAAAAAGGTGTAAATTTTGTACACATTGGAGTGAAATAGGGTGCGTTTTTCACCCTGGCTTGGCATTGGGCATTTTGTTTACAATCATGACTCAATCAGTTTAAGGACTGGGTCAGGAATTTAAAGTAGAAATATGGTTGGACAGGTATATTTTGTTTACCAAGCTGAACTTTAAAGTAGAAATATGGTTGGACAGGTATATTTTGTTTACCAAGCTGAACTTTTCCCTGATTATAAAACTCGGCGTTCTGCCTTGCCGTAACATATTATTTTGACCACGTGGCACGTCACGTGATTATTTTGTTAAAATTTGGTAAATCGGCGAATTGCCGGATGGCGAATTTCAGTCTATTGATCAATAAATGAGTGTTTTCGATGCAAATTGAAATTGTCTACCTTGCTACATCTGGAATGATCTTCCTTGGTTCGATTTTAGGAGATAAATGATCAAAAGTCGAATTTTGTTGAAAAAGATGACCTTTTACCTTTAACCCTATAAATTTTTTCTGTGAAAAAGGGACTGTCATTCCAAACATGAGAGGATGGAAATAATTGACCTGCATCTAAACCGCGTTTTTGCAGGATGATATTACTAAAAACCGCCACCAATTTCTCAAATAATGGCTTTTATGCGCTTAACGTCACGTGGCATGCCACGTGACCCCTCAGAAGTACCAATTCTACTTTATAATGATCAGGAGGTTGCCAAAAATGTAAAACTGGATGTAATGATTAGAATTTGAAAACAAATGTTACTGGAGTCATTCTTGAGATACAAACCCGTAAATGTAAAATGAAGGGTGTTTGAAATGGGTTATTCTTTTGTAATAGTAATCGTCTACGTCACAAACTTGCTCACCAATGTTTGGGCATTAATTTTGTTTGATGCAATTATTGTAGCATCGATGGGAGGCGGGTGGCCACATGCCGGATCGAGCGGTCTGGGTTTGAGCCCAGCCCTGGGGCCGCATTGCGTTGTGTTCTTGGGCAGGTCATTTTACTCTCACAGTGTCTCCACCCAGGTGTATGAATGGGTACCGGCAAACCTCATGCTGGGGGTAACCCTGCGATGGCTTGGCATCCAATCCAGAGGGGAGTAGAAATAGTAATACTCCCAGTCGCTTCATGCTACAGAAACCGGGATAAACTCCGGCCTGATGAGCCACTAGGCTCGTATTCAGACTGAACTCTACTTTACAACTAGAAACTAATCTTTATCCGTCAAAAGAGAAATTTTGTGCAAAACGTTATGAGCTGCTGCGTACATCAGTACAATGCGAAAACAAACCATGCCTCTGTGGGATTCATCTCGTCACAGAGATAAAATATTCTCAAAAAGCTAAAAGACTAAATTCACGTTATGAAATGCCGCTTCTTCTAAATATAATTTTTTGCAATGAAACGACGTAAATGGATAAACATTTTTTAGGTTTTTTGTACACTCTCAGTACGTGACAATTTGATCAGTTTTATCACTTCTCTCGTGGCGCATGACACAAAGCACGTAATCGATCGGCTTTACACCGCTAAAGTAGGTTAAAAAAAATAAGGCTATGTTCTGAGAGAAATGCATGAGTAGTTTTAGCGTATGGATTACATCGTATCAGTCTTTTTTTTCTGTTTGAAATCATTGCATGGAAGGTTTTGTTTTTTTTTGCAGAACTCCGACACTGAAACGTAAGACCACAAAATAACGTAAAAGAATGGCTGTATGGAAATGTAAACAAACAATTTCTAGCACAAGTGTGATATGCATTGAAAAGCTAACGACTCCAATGGAAAATGAACTTGTTTAAAACGAATAAGTACCAGTTTTGTTTTCCTTGTTAAAATCATTGAAGAGGAAACTTCTGTGCACATAATGTTGCAGATGGGATAAAGATTAAACGTTACTGTCGTTACTGTCGTTACTGCAGCTTTGTAGGCGCTAGTCCATTGTCACAGTTTGACTATGATTGAATTGCGCGATATCTCTTCGTTAGACAGCCCCGCTAAACAACAAGTTCTTTTCTTTAGACAACCTTTCAAATAACAACTGTTTGCTTTGAACGTCTTATTAAATTTTTGGCAATGCGTGACAAAATCCCATCAATTGACCATTACGTGACACAGAAATGAAGTCGACATCAAACGCCATATTTACATTTCGACAAGAACAGAACATAAGCTTTTCTCTTTACAAGCAAGGGCCTGACGCTAGAAGGCTTCACTACTTTTATAGATTGCTGTTTTAGAACAAGGGACAGAAATGTGCTGGATTTTCTCGGATTGGCATTGGTTGAATGTCAGTGAGAAAATGATGTACTTCCCCGAACACCACGCACCGCAATGATTATCGTGCGTGTAGCCGGGATTCTGAATATGTCAGTACTTAACGTTTGAATGTAATGTCTCACAGGAGGTAAGCTTAAACATCACTTTTCTTCCATAGTTCAAGTCCAAATTCCGAGGGAATCAAATACAAGAAGACATTTTCAGGTTCCTTTTGATCATCGAATCCCAGACATGTGCCTATTGTTTTCGTTTCTAGCAGGTTAGTGATTTGATTATCACGATTTTGAGAGCGTTAGTACTCAGCGCTGATGTAAAGCCCGAAAATAATTTTTATACCAGCTTTTACACTGACATTTCGTCTTTCGAAACTTCAAAATCTTAGGTGTTTTGGTGTTTTACCGGGTAGCGAATTTGCCGTTTGAAAAAGTGTGCATAATTAAGAATTTTTAGGAAGTGAATTTTACTGATTTTAAGCGGCTCTTCGTGACCTTGAAAATTAACCCACAGAAGTATAATTGGCCTCAAAAGACTTGTAAACTCCTCAAAAATAAATTTCCAGGCTCAAACTGGAGTGTTGTTTTGATGGGGATTAAACAGAGCGAAGTTTATGATAAGGTATTAGTCACTGAATTTTGCGTGTTTTTGACCAGACGTGGGACCGCAACGAATTTTTGATTTTTTAGCGGGTTTAAAAAGATATTTCAAGAAAAAAATCACACCACGTTTCTAGGCTTACCATAGGCTATCTCTGGGAAGAATATGAAAAATTTTGATTTTTCATCATGTGCCACATATTTTTGATATGGCTCGGTCCTAGTGGACATTCCCTCTTAAGTGCAACATACTGGAATAGGGCTACCCTATGAGAGTGGTTCTCGAACAATCCGATCAATAAACTGAAATGAAAAACCGAGCCTGCAGTTGTCAACAATAATGCATCAGTTTCTGATTTGTTCCACGTTTACCACCTGTTTACTACGAGCTTTTAGTATAAATTTACCGTAGTCTATTGCGAATCCGTGAATTTGATTGGCTATATTACCGTCGACTATCTGCTGATAGTCAACAGTTACGCATCAGTGCACATCGCGCGTCACGTTTAAACCTGATGTAACATAATAAAACAGTTCTTTTCTACGCGATACTTGCCTTTTTTTTTCTTTTTATGCAATGAGACTACGGTCAACTGATATTATTTTGTGGCAAGGAAATGGTTGGCTGTTATATTATTGTTGTTTGGGTCCGTTTTGAATTGCTGAGATGGGTTTGCCTTGGTCTTTTAACATTTAACACTTGAGTTTAACTCAGAAACAGCTACACAATCCTGTTCCACTAACCTTCTAGTCTCCTTGATCTTATCTCTGAAGAACCACTCCCACGCATGCGCTTTTACTTCACGTATTCCAGCCACTATCTCGGTCATGAGATTTATTCGCCGGTCAGATATGACAGCGGTCTTTAATCGAAGCTTTCCAGACAGGTATGACAGAAAGCCACCAAATGGAACGAGAAGAAACAAAAAGATGATTCCCATCAGCGCTTGCCAACCAATAAAATACCATAACAACGGAATAGCTACACAGACATCAAAGATGGCGACAAGGAGGCGAAAGAACTGCCTGGCAGCTTGTTCCATTCTTTGAACATCATTGGATACTAGATCAATCACGTGACCCTTTGTAAACTCGTTAAGTGTGTGTTGACCAAGGAGCAGGATCTACAGAAAACAACAATCGTGCCAAATTGATCAGATCTTTGGGAGTTATAGCTATAATTAATAGTCTTGCCACATATTCAGGCAAAGGACAATGAACTTGACAAAACAAGAACGAAGATAATCAATACACTACCAAATAGCTATAGGTTATCTTCACACGAGACTGCACTGATCAGGATGTTCCACTTGAACTTATTTTGCTATCTATTTATTGCTCATTATCTCAGTTACGAAAATGCGTTATTAGATCTCCCTTGACACTTTTTTCCCTATCAAAAACATCTTAAACATCTTAAGCAGTTCCTAAACGTTGTCGACGCTTTCGCCGCCACACTTATGACGATTTTGTTTGGATTTCGAAAGATTGCATCATGAAGATAATGAGAGAATAGTACTATACTGAGATGATAGACTTGATAGCGAGGATGAGAGGGCTGACAAACGAAAACAATCCGTTTCCTTTGCGTGTCTTCCGTGCCTCTCTACTTAGTAAAGATCTTCAGGTCCAATCACTTGAAATGTGGCTAAACTCAACCCTTACAAAACAAGTTCGTCAAGTGTCGGCTTTTTTTTCATTTTCTGGAATACATTTATGGTCTAGTATAACTCTCTTAGCAGTCTTCCAGTCGACCGCAGCCGTTGGCTAGAGTACACTGGCGCCGTTCATTCTGTTCAGGCTATTTTGGAATCAGCCGGAAAACATGGAATGAGTGGTTACCGTCTCGTTCTGTTGAAATATCTGTCTTTTCCGTCTTACTGAACGAATAGGCTGAATGAGTTTTTAATTTCTTCAGCTCTCGATGGATCGATGAAAGAATAAACAAACTGCAGTTTTAATAGCTTTTCGTCGAAATTATGTAGCAACATAGACGTTTGTCAGGCCGGTAATTGATGGCCCATCAATGGCCCATCAATTACCGGATAAGAAACGGATCACGCCTTCGACGCATCCTTATAGGTTTGTACAAGGTTACCATGTGGCAAAATGGCAAAAAACGTTTTGCGGCTTCTTTTAATTCACGATCGACCAAAAAACACAATCCGGAAATATTTTTCCTGTGAAAAAATCACTTCACTTTAAACACGACTAGAAAGACGGAACCGCCGAGAAAAGGAAAAGGAAAGTAATATATTGTGGACCATACAGAGTGACCACTAGATAGGCAGATGTTGTTAGACTATTCATCAAGTACTGCAATGTTATCACTGTATTACTTTATTACCAAACAAAGTTAATGTGTTTTACATATGTACGACAACGTAGTGTTTCCTGTATTCTGACATCTTTCAAAGGAGCGACACAATATTACATTGTACTACGTACGTACGTGCTGCCATTTCAGTTGTGCCACGACTTGACAAAAATTGCAAGCATTTATTCCCTAAACGGAAAAGCTTTGAATCTTTGCTTTCCCAACATAAAGGCTAGATCCCGCAAAATGCAAAAAATATGACCACTCTGTGAAATTAAAGAGCCACTAAAGTCTATTGCGCCACAGCACTTTAACTCCTCATCTCGTGTAAATACCGCAGTACTATTTTGATTTTTACAAAGTTAATCAACTTCCATGGAGAAACTATCTTAACTTCTCAGAAATAAAGTCTTTATAATTAAGTTGCTGATGTTAAAATTAAAATTCTCTCTTTTGAAAATTATATCATCAATAAACTGTAGACATTGGTAGAAACAGTTCCCCAAGAATACGCCGAAACAAATGCACATCCAATCCAATCAAGACGACTAATGAAAGGGTTAAGGTAAATTAAACTTATCTGCAGCTGGTCATTTTGCATTGAAACCTTAACTGAATAAATGTAATGCGCCATTATCAGGGTAACACTCATTTAATTGGTAAGAACTTGAGATTAAAATGGGGAATCGTTCTCCAGTTGATAGTTTACTAACCTTTCTGAAGATGACACCTTTAAGTGAGGCCTTCATTCGCATCCCAATCACGTACAGCTTGAAGCTGCTGTGATGTACAGCAATACTCTTCATCAACACAATCAACAACATCAATGCAGCACAGCCACAGAGCAAGCCTCGATCCGGAGTGTCGGACATAATTGTAGAAATAAAAAACTCCCAGGAAAAATGGCTGAAGAAATCGACCCACTGAGTCCACCAGTCCGGCAAAAGAAATTATACACAGGTCTTTGCAGGACAGAACTTTCATTGCACTTTTCCATAGTCTTGGTTCTTTCCCTGTACGGTTACAGTCATCCACATCTTTACTCCACTGCCACTGTCAGCTGGTTCGCCAGTAGAGAAGTTTGGTCTTCCTCGTGCAATGGCCAGAAGTCGGATTGTTGCAAGGGACGCTGGTTTCCAGTCTTAAACAAGTCGTTGGTCCACCAAAACAGGAGAAAACGAAATTAAGTTTGCTCTTCTCTGTGGATGTGTGGGGACACCATAGTCTCGCTCTGTGTTCATATCTGCAAAAAGGAGAACGTTTACAATGATAGCAGTGAACAAGAATTCTAATATTAGCACCTTTATGAACACTCGTGCCAACTTTGTTTTGTTTTAATCGAATCGTGTTACGTTGACGCCTGTGAGATAGGATAAAACAGTGGCGAAATGTGAACACAATATATTTGTCGACATAGTTTTCTACTCAATTCAAAAGGCTGTATCACAAAGGAGGTAGTTAGAAATACATGGCAACTATTTTTCGACTTAGACATTCCTTTTTTCGCTGAAACAAGCATTTTGTAGCCAAAGTGGTAAAACTATTAGATATAATTCGAAAACACTGAATTAACGATAAATTAATCGAAAAAACATCCACAAAACATGTTTCGACAATAGTTGAAAAACCAACGGATGGCTTCAGTGAATGACGCTTCCGTTATAAAGTATGTTATAAACAGACTAAGATCCGGCGGAATTTACTATGAAATACCATTCATATGAAATCGCCGAAATACATCTTGATTTAGTTTGACTGTGAATTATGGCATCAGTGAGTGTTTCAATAGCTATGAAGTCAAACAAAAGCTAAATATGTTTCCGAGAATGCAATAGGTTTGCTTATAGCCTTGAGATTTCCTAATAAAAATCAGAGCTTTCATGTTAATTTACCACCGAATTTTAATTTGCCCATTTCAGACTTTCTGCTGACAAGATTTGATCAAAAAACAACCGCAAAATGACAAACGGTAGTGTCTCCAAGAGAGATATATGACGACTTGGACAAGTGACAGACAGCGTCAATCACACATGAAATGGCAACAAATAAGCCATCTCAAATACCATGAAGGAAACCCAGGCAGGTTTACAGCACAACTGTCAATATTAAAAAACCGATTAATAAAAGAAACCTTCTGAAACATTTCTACTCCGATTAGACAAAAATACGGGTGTTACCACAACATGCTATAAAAGGTGCTTATAGACTGAGAAGGAGGGCCGTTCAAGGATATCTTTGGCCCAGATCGAGTAATAACTTATAGTTACCGAGAGTCAAACATTTTGCCGTGTCGCTCGACCAGTGAACATATATGCCTGTAATTTATCTTATGCCTCTGTCGCAACCTAAATATTATAAACTGCAAAATCGTGAAATGTCTTTGCTAGTGATATTTAAAACAGATAAATACAGCACAGTTTGAGTGCTAGTTGAGCTCTAAACTGACTTGTAAAATTCATTAATTATTCATGAGCGTGCAAACCAATCCCAGCACAATATTCAGATCACATGTACACAACTGTAAACCCCAATACAAATCAACTGTCTGAAAGCTCGGGGAGGGATTGAATAGGTAGCAGGGAAAGGCTGGGGTTGATGAATTATTAAACAGTAGAATTAACTTTTGATACAAACTCCTGCTCAGCTAATTAGTATTCATAAACTTTTGATACAGATCTCTACTGATTAAAATGAATAACAAAATGGACATATTTTCATCATAGAATTTAATGCGATGAAATATTGCTTCAAAGAATGTCGTTTTACCTCCTGTCACTTTTCTCCATTATGTTAAACGCCTTTTCTCCTTGTACGTTTCCCAAATGGCGATTAATGCCGCAAACAAGTAGGTACAGCGTCTTAGGAGGGTAGCGTTCCCCGGTTTGCTTCGCAACTTCACAAATGAATTTGCAGAGCCAGAAGTTTAAACTGTCGGCGGACATGTGCTCGAGTGGGACTGACAAGTCCTCGACATTGGTCGACTCAAGTCCGTTGCCTCCAGATGTTTCCAACTGCGCTTTTTTGTTCATTCTCGTATTCTGCCAGGCAGTAAAAACGTTCACCGCCCATTTTGTATTGTACTTGGTGTTTTTAGGTACGGTTTCAGACAATAACAAAATTTCTTCCTTTTCAGTTTTCGGCGGACGAAAACGAACTGTTGCCATACTGGCGATTTGGCAGTGACTGAAAATTTAGAATATTTCTATTATTGTCTCATGCACTGTCTCCTGTGGGACGTACAGCATTTTGGCATCCATGTCACAAAACAATACTTTGCATTCAATTTATTGTTTTCCTTTCGCAAGTAGGTGAAAATATTTGCGTCCGATGTGTATGGCATTCTGGCATGCATGTCCAATGAACGAATCCCATAACAATACTTTCATTTCATTTCCCAAGTAGGATAAAATATTCGCGTGAGATCTGTATGAACGTTTACAATGGCTCGCCTATCGGCTCGCCATTGTAAACGCCCATACAGATCTCCCGCTCATATTTTATCTACTACATAAATAATCGCTGTTACCCAGAATACGTTTTGCTTACAATCAAGCTGAGAATTAATGAAGATTTGCTATGAAAAGAACAAGTCTCTACCTGAGGAGGAGTACTTCAAACTCAAAACATATGCAACCCGAATTAAATGCAGCAGGGAAATCTTCTACCGACCTTACCTGCGAACTTCTGTCTGCTATCGGCTTGGAGCAAATTCAAATGTAATTTTAGAATAGAGATCAATTTTATGTTTCACTTCCTAAGACATTATAGGATTTGTTTACTCATATAACAACGCGTTTCGTTTTCTATAATACACCATCAAAAAGACCGCAAATAGCATTAGAATCAATCAATCAGATGCCTTTTGAGACAAATTATCGTTAAAGGGAAATCAAACCAGACTCAAATTCTTATTGGCTGTCACGGTGATTTTTAATGTGATTGGTGGAGAAAAATTCTCCTGTGTGATTGGATAAAGCGCGTGTGCACGAGCTTGTTGAACAATGTCCGCTCCAGAATCGCTCTAGAAGATCCCGAAATACATTAGAAAACCTCTCCTGAAGACAGTATTTTCCACAAGTGAGCTAAAGTAAAACGCCGCCGTTAATAAGAACATGCATCTCGTTATTAGAATCACCTCATGCATTCTGAGCGCCACTATTTTTACCCATGTGTCTAACTCAGCTCTTGTTCCAGCCTTTGGAATTCAGGGTTAGGAATTTAGGACTTTAATAAAAAAATTTAACAAACGAAACCTGATTAAATCGGTAATTGAATGAGGATCTTTTCACTATAGATATCAACATTAAATATGGGTGTATTGTTGAGCGGTAATTGAGGAAACCAGATTAGGTTTGTCGTCCTTCGCAATTTCCGGCTCAACAGTTAATACTAGGACTGTGAAGTATTATTACGCTAGGCTGCAATGAAGCACTGCACAGATCGTCTGATAACAGTTGGCTCAGTAACTCAGTGAAGACGTTAAGGTGCAGTAACAGTATGCTATCTTGTAGCAATAATTGCCTTGAAAGTGTTTTTAGGACTAGCATGAACACAGTACACAGCCTTTTCTTTGCGGCAAACGTACGAAATAGGATGGAGTTATAATCTAAATCATGATTGCTGCAACAAATTGAAAACACTGCGCGATTCATTTCAGCGGGTATTACACTAATCACCATCATCGCCTTAAGCTGTTCATCTTTTTGGTCATGTTAATGAGCCGATCATGAAACTTACTAATCTCGGAAAATCATCCGATCCGTACCTCACTGATTTTAACTTATTGAAGGAAAAACCATGGAAAATAGCTATTTCTATAAACAGGAAGATAGTTACTTTGACCCACAATAAAAGACTACTTTATCGAATGCTAAATGCAGCAGGAGTTTTCCCTCAGTTTGACGGATACACTCTTTTTTTTGTATTTAAGAAATAGAAAATATGTACCATGTTTCTATTGAGTTTTAGTATAAATTTACCGTAATCTATTGTGAATCCGTGAATTTGATTGGCTATATTACCGTTTTCTATCTGCTGATAGAAAACAGTTACGCATCAGTGCACATCGCGCCATACGTTTGAACCTGATGTAACATAATAAAACAGTTCTTTTCTACGCGTTACTTGACACTTTTTTCTTTTTAGGCAATGAGACTACGGTAATTTTATACTAAAACAATTAGACTACTCGCCCTTGTTTTCTACGAGCGATAGTCAACTCGGCTGCGCCTCGTTGACTATCTGCTCGTAGAAAACTCGGCCTCGTAGTCTAATTGTTAAATATTTCGAGTTTGTCCACCACCAATTTTAACTTGTTTAATCGTTCGATTCACATTGCGCCATAATTAACATACAAGACTGATGAATAACGAAACCTAACTAGATTAATAAACCCCCTCGCTACGCAAAGCAATGATTTAGGCGCGAAGGAGCGAAAACGCGCCATTTTGGTATCATTGAAATGGGGGGAGGGGTGGTTCAGATTTCTCATTTATTTTGTCCAAGATTGTAGCTTGCGAAAGCATGTGGTCCAAATCACGTGACTATGAACTGTCAATCATTTCTTACACTCCCCGCATCTGTTCACACTTAGTGATAGAGATGTACTTGTGAAATAACAAAACAAATACAACAAATGAAGTTCGCAAATTAATGAGTTGTTGAAGACCAGTTGCGGTCTCAGTTCCATTGCAACATACTGCAAAGTTCGAGAAAAGTGAAACACAAAACGTTCAGCAAATTTCAAATAGTCAAAGGAAGCATCTGCCCCTAGGCATCTGCCGTTTAACTGTTATTTTGTGGCTGGTTAATTAAACTTGTCTTTGCCTTAGGGCGCGTGCCGATACAAGTACGTGCCTTATTAGCTAACATTCCTGTTAAAATTTTGTCCACCGGTTGTTTTACAACAGTTCCTTTTTTTCCGGCACAGTAAAATCGATCACATATGTTGGCATTTATACAAGAGAAAAGAAAAGGAAAACAATTTTAAAAAATCACCCCTGCATAGTAAGCAGTAACCTTAACTTAAAAAAAAGCAAAGACAATTGGCTTTATAAATAGTCTGGTGTCACCATACAATAAATGAACATACATATGTATTAAATATTTAACCTGATTGTTTCAAGAATTTTGCCTTTAATTAGCAAATGTAAATAATCTAAAAGAATCACCTTGCCGACGCAAGAGATTCCAGTTAAGAGTTTTAAGGCAAATAAGATGTCTAAACGAAATTACTATTTACCTTCAAGTTTGTCGTAATGCAGCGCAAATTTTGCTTGTTACTGGCCAGCTGGCACGATCACTTATAAAGGCAGTCTCCCTTAACATGTGCAGACTTCGTGGGTCCCTACATTCAATTGAAATCCACTAACACAAAAGCTTATTTTATCGACTAATTGATGACTGGGTGGAACTTGTAAGAATACATGGGTGGCAGCAATTCTTCGAGGACCTTCGAGGCGACCTAAAATTACAAGCGATTATCCACCGCAACAGAGATGCACAAAATTGTTGAACATGCGTTCCATTGACACGTACAGGAACAGTTAAGTAGCGGAATAAAACGTGCTTCTATGGATGCCATATCATGTTAAAATATTGAGCTACATTGTTCCAATTTTTTTCTTGGGCAATCATACTCAATTCAGTTACCGTCGGAACCTAAACACGAGGGCCGTAGTTCTTACCCAGGCAATATATACACATATAAAAATAAAATACTTCTTCAACTTGATTTGTTTTGTTAATGCATAGCCTCTTACGGAAACTTAAATACATAAATAAATAAATAAATAAATTCAAAATTCAGTTTTACGGAGGAGAGTGTCTCGGTTCCACTGTTATTAGGTACTTCCCTGGACTGTGCTTAAATTTCCTTTCCATCAGCTTGTTTTCGCTTTTCAGTTTAGAAGGTCCTTTCTCTGCCCTAAAACTCGGGTTTGTTATACTTTGGACTGAGATACTCGCTCAGTAAATGTAATGCAATTTTAAACATTGTGAAGCTGGTCTAGGATGTCGTGATTAGTTTCCCGTTTAAATGGTGGAAATACAAACAAACTAAGAGATCAGAAAATCATACTTGAAGCAGGAATGTTGCGTGTTCATTTATTCGGTTTTTACCGCATGTACAATACACCCAATGACTTACGAATATCAAGACTGAACGACGGCAAACGAGATGCCGTGACCTGCATTGATCACCAGACAACTGATTCTCTCTCTAAGTCAAACACAAAATATAATTGAACAGACTGAGGGCGGACTGATAATTTCTTGGAAATGAGCTACTCGTCAAAGGAAATATATATAACCGACTCCGGTTGCTTGATATTTGGTGGGCGACTCCTGCAGCAGTGATACGAGAAAACCCGTCTTAATTCGGAGCCAGAAATACGGTGAATTAGCAAAGAGGATTAAAAAATGTCATAGTTATAGCTCGGAAATCAAAAGGTTACGATCTTCGTTTGTGAAAATAGCTGACTAAAATATCGCAGTTAATAGTCACGGTTTCGTGTTAACAGTCAGACTCGATGACTTATCATTTAAGGGTCTGTTCACATGGAGGTGGGGGACCCCAGGTAGGTGAGGTACCCCACCTACCTGTGGTAAAAAAAAAGCTAGCCTTCACATGCAATATTTATAACCCCGGGGCGCTGGGGTGGGGTTTCCAAATGCTTCCAGATTGTTTCTTTTCTCGGTGATAACCTTTCTTTAATAAGAGCTCGTTTTTTGTCAAGCTGTTATTTACAGTGACGGCTTATTTCATTCAACGGCTTTTCGGGTTCAGTGAGCCTTTCAAGGCAAAATTCATCGAAGAAATCAATCGCTAATCTAAACATCGGTGTATCTTTGTGTACATCGCCGACAGGCCCTGCTCAAAATCCTTTCCATTTAGTGTAGCCCTTGAGGAAGGTTAGATATTGGGCATTAAATTTAACATTTTTAGCCGTCCGGTCAGCCTTTCAATTGGTTTTATAATGGATAAATTCCCAGCTAAACATCACCCCACCCCACCTTCAGCATTCACATGGAGAAAACTCACCCCACCTAAGCGGGTTACCTGGCACGGCTGACCGGGCAACCCGCCCAGGTGAGGTACCCCACCTCTCATGTGAAAGCAGTCAAGAAAAAAAGAGAGATTGTATGGAGAGATTGGTAACCCCACCAAGGCGGGAGACCTCACCTAGCTGGGGTCCCCCACCTCCAAGTGAACAGGCCCTAAGTGTAAAAAATGGTCGAAAATATTTTAGAGCCACGAAGGTAACAACTTCCTCCCGTGTATGCGAAATGTTCGATCATTACTTTTTATGCCTAACTGCCCAATTTCTTCTAATTCCAATTTCTCCGCATCCGCTTCTTCTATTATTTCTCAATTTCAACCCTAGCATATGGCCACTAGGATAATTATTTCGCTATTTCATATGCAGTACCTATAATTATTGCTCACATAAAAATTGGACAGCGCGATTGATTCAAATGAGCACTGAGTGATTTCTTTTATACTGGCAATCATTCCTGCACGTATCTTAAACACGTTTTCTTCAATTCAGAAACAACCTTTTTGTTCAAAAGGTTGTCTTAAAATCAATTCTTTAACTTGTTTATTCTATTAAATAATGAAATTATATTAGGATTTCCAATATAAGAAGATTAGCTCATTTTTTACGAGTTTTTCGGACAGGTGTGGTTTTCTTTTGAGACTTCGAATTACGCTTGAATTACATTCGCATTGGTTTACATGTCTGTTGTAATTACATCTGTGTTTGCATTGGGTTTGCATTTAAACCAATCAGCTTCTAAGTAGACAAGTCATGTGCCTTAATGCGATTTAATCAGCTCTGAATAAGCAGACAAAATCATAAGTTAAGATGCGTGAAGAGCAAAATCAGAGCTTTTTTTAGCTCCAATTTCGCCGCCTTGCGTATTAACTGAATAACTGGTGAAAGAAGAATAAATCCGGCTACGCCGACATAAGACCGAGCTACATAATACGCCAAGGTTAAAATGAACTATACACTCTTTTAAAAGGTAATTACCGTTTGTATTCACCGTTTGGGAAAATTAATGGTGAACGAGGGTTTTCTTGCCGTGCAACAAACACCAAGAACTGATTTTATCGCCAAGAAAACGGCAAAGCGCTCCAACAGTAACTTATGCGTACTTAAAGTTGCAGTTTCGATTTCGTAAAGAAAAGACGCCGGCATGCAAAGATTACAACACATTTTCTTCGTCAGGAACAAGTTCTTTTGTGAAAAAGGCAGTAGGCTTCCTCTTGGAAAAAAAAACTTTTATGTCACAATAGGCTGTAAAATCACGTTAGCCCACCTTCTATGAAAAGATCAGCTCGATTGTGGTTGTTTTGAAAGACGGTTCTCTTGAGTAACAAAATAAAAAAAAATCAATCCACATATCTACGCGTCTAAC
>JAHPZR010005880.1:47500-60000 GCA_019787425.1 Platygyra sinensis | reverse complement strand
ATCGCCCTACCCGGTCAAGTCTTCCGTTTTGTGCTGGCGTCCAGTCCTCTCGCGATTCTCTTTGTGCGTTCAACTGATTTACTAACAATACGAGAACATAGAGGGCTGTTAACAGTCTATTGACTCTCGGGCTGTTATAGCTGAGTTTTTGCTTTCGTTTTGTATTTAAAGAGCTTTGTAATGATTACTAATTAGTCATGTACGTGTGATGCTGTTATTTTAACCAATCAGGCGCCACATCTCCCGACAACTAAAGCCGATCGTGACTTGTGTCGCTCGTGTTTTCTCGCTATCAATCAGTGACAAGCTTTATTGTGAATTCTGTTTGCTTTGTGTTTTGTCTCTAAATTTGTGTGATTGGCAGACGCAAAATCAATTGAGGTTTGATGCTACTTCAGTCACTGGGACATCGAAAATAGACTAGTACAATTTAAATATTTTTAATAATGATTTAAACCGAGGGAGCTTGATTTCAAGGCAGAACTTCTACACCTTGCTAGAAATCCCGACCAGAACTGCTTGCACATTTGCGTCGGCGTGGATGGCCTGTCAATATGGAGGCTCCAGATTGAAGGAAAAACATCCCATCTACTCCCCCGCGAGTAAGAAAAGCCTGATACTCATGCTAATTAACAATTGACCAGTGGCCCTTGAGGGCGAAGGGTCTAATTGTTTTAGTATCACCCAACTAGTCGGACAGAAAAGGTAACAATAAAGTTAGCTAATGAAAGTTGAAGAAATATTTATTTGGGGAAAAACTCGAAAGAAAAACCTGCCAATTTCGCTACTCGATGACTATTTATATTGCTAATAGTCCCCTACTAGCATAGCCAATCAAAATGCAAGATTTGCATTAGTCCACTAGTTGGGTGATACTAAAATCATTTTAGTCGCTTCATAATACTGAAACTTAAGTTGAGCGTCGAGAGCTAAGAGCCTGTAAGGCTTAAAAGCTTAACATTATTTTGACTAAATCCACCACTGTGCTTATTCAGCCGTCATAGAAGTCAAAGAAAATTCTAACAAGTGAAATTTGTTAGTCTTTCTTTATCCCATCTAATCTTTCCTGGTCTATTTTGGTATATTATTGCTTAAGTCTGTGATGTTTTTTATCTTAGAAAACTGCCATTCTGCGGTTTCTTTCCATTTGAAAGTAATTTTGTTCAATAAATACCTGAGCATAGCCCCTTTAAACGGTTTGTCGTTTCGAGTCATTGTATTCGAGAGGTAGCCATTTCTATGTCACGCGATAAGTCTGATCACGTTACGAAATTTTTTCCACTGCAAGGAATGTTTATACCGATTATATAACTGCGGCTGTAACTGTCTTCACGCTTACCAGATACCTCAAGCTAGGACAACGTAGACTGTTTACGCACGCGCAAGTAAAAGCGAGCGAAGGGAACGCGGGGGTGGGGGTGGGGTTTGCGAGCGAAGCAAGCAAGAACTAGAAGAATCCATTTTTCTTGGTCCCCACCTCATAACCAGTAAAGTCTTCTGTTTTGCGCCGGCGTCCAGTTCCTTCGCGTTTTATTCGCGCGTTTAACGATCGAATTAAAATACGAGAAAATAGAGGGCTATGAACAGTCTAGAACAACGCAACTGTTATAGCGCCAGAAAGCTGGCATTGATTTAAAAACGGGTACCAAGCAACTAAAGCTAAGAAATTATCAGTAACTCAGATATAGTTATATTTAACAGTATCTTTGGCAGCCCATATAAGGACTGCCTGTTGAGGATTGCATTACGCTATTGTATCTTGACTTACTTTGCAATACTGCTCGGCGCTTGTGTAGCGATCCTTCTACAGTGATGTCAATGCAAAAGTATCCAAATGATCCGGCAGAGCTTCAATTTTGCTTCAAGGTACTGGTACCGTCTTCTTCTGGCCTCAACAGCTGCCAAACCAAAAAGCAGATTTCAGCATAAAAACTTGATAGACATCCAAGTTTTCGTCCCCGAATTCACCCTATAGATCGACCAACTTCATGAAACATTGCACTCTGAGCATTTTCCTTTGTATTTAATATATATTTTAATCTCCACGGGAGACCGGAGAACTCGGTCTGAATCCGGGAGACTCCTGTTAAATAAATCCGGTAAAGTTTACAAGTAGACATGCAGCTCTACCAATTGCCAGGCGCGATTAACATTAATTAACAGATAGCAGCAACACTAGACTGTCTGATTGGAAAACGGAATAAAGTAAAGCTTATTAGCTCATATCAGCTTAATCTCGTGGCGCCTGCCTTGCTTCCGCTCCGTTGCTCTTCATGCTGGTCTACTCTTCATTGTCTGACTGTACTTGCAGTCAACTTGGCAAAATAGTCTGATTTAACCTTGCAAACCTAGTTTAATGAATACGGATCGGCGTTCTAGTTTACCTTTAAAATTATTTATCTATCATCACCATTGCCGGATCAGGAGCACTTTGATTATCACTTATCCCAGTTTGGGACCCTTTTTAACGCGCTTAGTCTTGTTCAGATTTTCTTCAAAAAAGCAATTAAAAAAGTCTCGTCGTCTCGGCTTCAATACGATTGTAATACAAATTTTTAAAAGAGATCAATTTTGTTTCACTTCCAAAGACTCGTAACAAGATTTGTTTAATTATATAACAACGCGGTTTGTTCTCTATAATAAAGCCATCAACAACCAATTAAATGTCTCTTGAAAAAAGTTACTGTCAAGCAAGGGCGGGAAATCACACTTGACTCAAACCCTGATTGGCTTTGATTTGCCATGTGATTGGTGGAGAAAAATTCTCTCGTGATTGGATAAAGCGCAAGTGCCCCGGGGGGGGGGGGGGGGTACTTGACCCATGTTTGGGTATAGGGGTGCCGCCGAGGGTTTGAAACCCTGACCCTGTTTAGGACAAAAATACACTAAAAACCCTACCCTGTGTAGGACAGCAACCTCCATTTTAAGACCCTGTTTAGGACAAGCGACAAAATGTACACTCTCTGGTTTTACAGGAATTTACACTGTTTAATAAGTCATTCAAATCGGAGAAATCATGCTCGATGCGTCTAAAACCAAGCTGTTGCGTCTCTACACTTGAACTAAACAAAAAGCCGTCAAGCATTAAGCTCTAAATCAGTTAGCGTAAAAAAATGTCGTCATTGCATCTATAGAAACGGACGAATGATTTCTTCAATGTATAATGAATAAGTGGAACTTATTTTTAAGGTTAATTTTATTTTGATTAAAGCACTAATAGAACTTTTACAGAGAAAAATATCCCTAAACAATATATATACGAGCGGGATCCCTCATGTCTGCGCGACAGAGTGACATCTTTCTTTCATCGCGTTATCCAAGACAAAGAAACTAGACCTACCATATGTCGGTTTACTCAGTTGATATTGCGCAAATCAGGAAAAAAATGCGTTGTTTTTCTGGCGCTCGATCGCATGCTCTTTCAACCTCGCGCAGACTCCGAGTCGCAGGCTAAGAAAAGAAAGAGACTGCTCGCAGCCTGGGTTAAAATCTCTCGGCTCGTAATACCATACCCTGTTTAGGACAGGTTCTTACCTGTTTAGGACAGAGGCAAGTCGAATTGTATACCCTGTTTAGGACAGCGAGGCCAAAAAACCATACCCTATCCAGCGGCACGTCCCCGTATAGCCCAAATAAGGGAGTACCCCCCGGGGCAAGTGCACGAGCTTGTTGAACCACGTCGACTCCCAAAGACCTCGAGATACATTCTAGAAAACCTTCTCAAGTAAAGTTTAATATCCTGAAGTCTTTTCCACAAATGAGCTTGAGTAAAACTGTAAGTAAATCTAGTAATACTGATTGCCTTGCAATTTTTTTGCGACCCAATTCAACTGCACGCAACATTAATGCCTTGCGTAACTTCCGGCCTGACATGGACACAGTACAACCTCTTTTCTTAATTTGCGGCAAACGTTGTACAAAGCAGGAAAGAGATATACTCTACGCCATGATTGCTGCAACATTAACACTGCAAGACGTGTTTTCATTTTAGTAGGTGTTACACTTATTTGTCTCGCGCACGAAAAAATTTCGAGTCAAACCGCACAATAGCCTTAAGCCGTTTCTGACGGTTTTTTTTATGACATGTTCGTAACCCAATCCTGATACTTATCAACCTCAGAAAACATCCGATGCCGATCTCTATCTCGCTTATGCCAATTATTGAAGAGAAAATGGAAAATAGCTGTTTTTCGGCGAGAATACGGTTACTTCGACACAAAATGAATGACTACTTGTGACAAGGCTGTCAACTCATACTTTGTACGCTTTGATGGCTTCCTTTGTCCACTACCACTGAATGTAGCGGGAGTTTTGATTTTTCAAGGCTGGCATTTTCCCTAAGTTTGACGGATAGCAAAACTATTGTTTCGTCCAGTCATCTTGAATATTGCTCAAGGATAGCTGGAAACACAAGTAACCAAGATGTGTAAATTGAAGTCACTGAATTGGCAAATTTACATGCAAAGGAGATGGGAGGCAAAGTGATACTGAAACACGGCACCGATGAAAAATAGACAAAATGAAACACATGGCTTCAACCGCACAAACCACTGCGGAACGAAGGCTTAATTAATTAGTGACTCTTGATCTGTTCAAGTGAATTTGAATTAGGAAGCATCTGCCGTTTAACTGTTATTTTGTGGCTGGTTAATTAAACTTTTATTTGCCTGAGGGCGCGTTCCGATACAAGTACGTGCCTTATTAGCTAACATTCCTGCTAAAATTTTGTCTACCAGTTGTTTTACAACAGTTTTTTTTCCCGGTACAAGTAAAATCGATCACATATGTTGACATTTATCAAAAGTAAAGAGTAAAAGCGAGATAGTGTGAGAAATCACCTCATCCATAGAAGGCAGCAACCTTAACTTCATAAAAAGCAAAGTCGATTGGGTTTATAATATTTGTAAATAGTCTCGTGTCACCATACAATAAATGAATTTACATATGTATCAAGTATTTGACCTGAGAGACGGTGTTTTAAGAAATTTACCTTTAGCGACTGACGCGAATAATCTAAAAGAAGCAAGAGATTTCAGTTTAGAGGCTCATAAGTCAAATCAGAAGCCCAAACAAAGATAGTTTATCTTTAAGTTTATCGCAATGAAGCAAAAATCTTGCTTGTAAAGCCCACTGGCACGATCACTTCTAAAGGCAGTCCCCGGAGGCAGTCACCCTTAACATGAACGGACTGTGTAGGTCACTATATTTAATTGAAATCCGCCAACATGAAAATGTATGGTTATTGCTTTCTTTGTGTTATCGACTAATTGATGACTGGGTGGAACTTGTAACAACACATAGGTAGCGGCATTTCTTCGAGGGCCTTCGAGGCCACCTAAAATAAAACCGCAATTCAAGCGAATTCCAATTTTAAGATGCACAAAATTTAAATATGCGTTGAATAGACACGTACAGAAACTGTAAAATAGTGGAATAAAAAGAACTTTTAAGGATGCTATGTTGAGCCATATTGTTCCAATTTTTTCTTTCGCAATCCTACTTAATTTTCCGTCGTAACTTTCACAGCAGGGCCTTAGTTCTTACCTAAGCAATATATACAAGTGTAAAAATAAAACGCTTTTTGTATTGATTTATTTTGTTAATGCATAGACTCTTACGGGAACTTATAATAAGTAAACAAATAACTTCCAAATTCAGTTTCACGGGGGCAAGTGCCTCGGTTCGTCTGTTGCTATGTACGACCCTGAACTGTGCTTAAATTTCCGAGTCTACTCTCTTTAGCTTCTCACCTCCAGTATGTCCTTTCTCTGTCATTAAAAATCAGCTCTGTACTTTTTTTTAAAATTGGCGTTTAGCATAAAATAAAATTTTAAACATTGTGAAGCTGGTTTAGCATGTCGTGATTAGTTTCCCGTTTAAATGGTGGAAATACAAACAAACTAAGAGATCAGGAAATCATACTTGTAGAAGGAATGTTGCGTGTTCATTTATTGGGTTTTTTACCGCATGTACAATACACCCACTGACTTAAGAATGTCAAAAGACTGGACGACGGCAAACGAAATGCCATGACCTGCATTGATCACAAGACAATACAGTCAAACACAAAATATGAGGGTGGATTAATATTATGGACATACGAGATACTTGGCTAAAGAAAAAATATATAACCGTCAGTCTTTGTTGAAATATTTGGTGCAAAATTGCGCCTGCAGTGATACGAGAAAATATGCTTTGCTAACCCGGAGCTAGAAATCGCGATGAAATAGCACTGAAGAAGGGTAAAAAAATGGTGAAAAGCCACAGAGCTAATACAACTACCTCCCCTGTATGTGAAATGCTCGTTCATTACTTTTTATGCCTCATTAATTGCCCCATTCCTTATAGTCCCAACAAGTATTTACAGGTTTTTCTTTCTCCACAAAACTAAGGATTTTCTCATCATAACCCCGACATTGGACCACTAGACAAATTATTTCGTTATTTCACAGTGCAGCACCCATAATTATTACTCCCATGAAAACTAGACCGCGCAATTGAATGAAATGAGCAGTCATTTCTTTTATACTGGCAAACATTCCATCATGTCTCTTAAACACGCGTTTTCTTCAATTCAGAAAAAAGAGTTTTGTTGTTAAGGTTTTTTTCTTGCTAAAATCAGGTCTTAAACTTGTTTACTCTATTCTGATAAGGCAAATCATCTTGGGTAAATGCATTAGGCTTTCCAATATAAGAAGATTAACCGAGGTTTCTTTGGACAGGTACGGTTCTGGGGGGGTTTGAAACATTTTTGAATTACAGTCATTCTAATTTACATGCCTGTTAACATTATAAACTACATGTGTGTTTGCACTGGATTTGTCAGTTTAAAATCAGCTCCTAAGATGACACTGAGCCGGTGCTTAGACAAGTCACGTGCCTTATAACAGTGCAAAAATAAATGCGGTTTAAACAGTTCACAAAGTAGCGAAACCTTCATCGAATAGCGGCAAAATCAAAGCTTATTAAGCTCCAATTTAGCCTCTTTGCGTATTAACTGAATAACTGGTGAAAGATGATGATCCGAGCAGACATCAGACCGAGCAGACATCAGACCGAGCAGCATAATACGTTCCAGGGTCAAATGACGAGAACAATACACTGTTTACTCAAGTCACTTCAAGTTCAAAACTATTTGGGATACGTTGATTCCGTAAATCAACAAATCTGGATAAATTTAGCTAGTGATTCAGTTTCCTTACCAACAAAAAGCAGCTTACAAACAAAGACAAACAAAAAACAGCCTGAGCTTACTCAGTTTTGCGCCAAGAAAACAGCAGAACTCCAACAGCTTCTTATACACCAGTCTTTTTAAACATTGCAGTTCCGTTTTCGTAAAGAATTAGATACGAATCCCGCTTGCAATGAACCCTTACATTTTCTTTATCTAGAACAAGTTTTTTTTGTTCTTAAGGCACTAGGCATTTTCTTAAAAACAACATTTTAACCCACCTTATGTGAAAAGATTAGCTCGACTGTGGTTGCTTTTAAGGCTGCCCTGGATACCAAAAAATCAAAAATCAGTTCACAAAGCTACGCCGTTAATAACCATGCATTCCCCTGACTGTCGAGCTGTTATAGCTGAGTGTTTGCTTTCGTTTTGCATTTGAAGAGCTTTGTAATAGAGTTCTAAAGTGTGACGTCACGTTGCCATGGCGCTAAAAAATTCAGTTCTAAACAAAGAATGCGTCCCTCTTGTAACCTTTGTGTAGAAGAGGTCAAGTGGGTAATTATCGTTTAGAAAAGCAAAAGGAGAGTTACAATAAGGTTTATTTATGTTTTTGTTAACAGTAGAAGCCCTGTAGTTTTAAAACTGAAAGAAAACGCGGTTAAAACGATTGTAATGGTCCAATGCTTTGCGCCCGACTGCAACCATCGATCCGAAAGCGATACGTACAGATCTTTAGTTTCCCTAGCAGGGAAAAAAGCGGATGAATACAAAGTGGATTCGTCTATAGAGGTCAGTAAGGATTTCGTTGTCATATACTTTTTCAAATTGAAGAATGCAGTGAGACCGAAAGTACGGTACGTTTGCACGATCGATTGTTGAATGGCGGTGGCCATGTTGCTCGCATTGCATGTATTTGTCACGTTCAAGTCGGTGTTTTTATCTGTTTTGTTTGGTTATTACTGGTTCTCCTATTTTGACTTTAAAAGTCCCTTTCGTTTAAGTGAATAATGAAGAGAAAAAAAAAGAGAAAGAAATGAGCCAGCCAGGAAGGAGAATGTATAGTATGTATGCAAGAAGTGATAGAGGCTGCAAGGGAGAATTAGCTCAATCCCAACACCGAGTCCCTGAGAGATCTGAATCAAGCACAGAGGAATTTTCAGTTTAGAAGCAGAGCTAAAACAAGCAAAGAGGGAAATAACGGACTTGACAAAAAAGATTGGATACTTAAAAAATCTTTAGACAGTTTTTACACTGGATGAAGACTAGAGATGTCTTCAACATTGTTGTCAGTTATACAGAAAGGTTCAAAGATCAAATCAATTATACTTTGCTGGCTGGAGAGTCGAATCAATCAGATTCGAAGACCAAATATTTGTTTACATTTATGAAAGTCAGACAAAATTACAGAAATCTTCATCTCGCTAAATTATTTAGCTGTAGTGTATCCACAATTGCAAATATTGTTACCCCAATCATCCATGTTATCCATTCAATTTACTGACCTCATGACATCAGTCCCTTCTAGGGATAAGAACAAACTGTCTGCCTTATCATCATTTAATCAATTTGGGTCTTGCACGACATTGAGGACATTGGACAGGCCCTTGAGATTGCCACCCCAGGATTAATGAGCCAGCAAAATTTTACTTACTCAAGTTATAGAGGAATGCACTCTTTAGTTTACAGTCATTGGGGGGTAATTACCTACATCTCAGGAGCATAAGGCCAGGTTCAATATCTGATAAAACAATTGTGCAACAATCTGGATTGTTAAATCAACTGACTGCTGAGGATTTGGTCCTAGCAGACAAAGGCTTTCTGATTCAGGACCTTGTACCAGATGGTGTCTCAGTGAATATACCACCTTTTCTAAACAATGGGGCAGTCACTGAAAGTGAAGCAAGGGCAACAAAGGCCATAGCAAAATGTAGAATCCATGGGAAAATGCTGAACTTTAGGATTTTAAGATATTAAGGTCTAGTCCTTCAAATATTTACACTGTCATGCAGACATTATATTTCAGCTGGAATTGCAAAATAGAGAAGAAAATACTCAGAAATTTTCAAAGCTCCCCCCCCCCCCCCATTTTTTTCATTTATTTCCCCATGCCACAGCTTTGACATGTGAAATGTTATATTCCCCCTAGAGACGCTTATTAAGGGATGGGGTAACCCTATTAGCATTGAAGGAGGAGCCAAAATCGATTGCAGTCAATCGCCCCACGTTGGCTGTTAAGCCCTGAGCCAAAACAACTGGGGGATCTTCCTGTCTCAACAGTGGAAGAAATAATTTTCCCGAAGAATTTCTCACTCTATCAACTGCTGCTGAACAACTAGAGTTTATCAGATGAAAATTTAAGATAGGGAAATTGTAAATCAAATCAGTTCTTTGACTGCAGATCAGAGAGACAATCCTGGCCAGTGAACTTTCCATACGGCGCTCAGAGTTCTGCATGAATGCAGCGCTTCTCGCAGTTCTCGACCTCCTTGATTTGGTTGTTGGAGTAAGGCGGTATATCCTACTTTTGTTACGTTGGAGGAAACATTTCAGCGATAGATTTCCGAGAAATATTGGGTGCATTCCTTTTTTTCATGAACAGACAACATCAGTCCGACGCAAGTTATAATTTCCGTAGATGAACAGAGCTGCATCATGGCTACATTTGTAAGCTCCCCGTGGGCACTTGCCCCGGCTCGATTTAATCACATTGTTTCGGTCAAGGTATATCCAAAAAGAAAATTATAATAAAGAAAGTTTAACAGTAGTTTTCTATAAGCTTTCAGTTCAATGTTGGCCATTTACCGCATTTCACTTATCGTCACATTATACACTATTTTCTTCATACTTGCGTGAACCTGCCTCTTGAAAACACCTTGACTTGCACTAAAGCTTTCCACATTGTTTGATTTGAAGTGATATTCACCTCGTGAAACGGATTTATTCTCATTTTCGAAGAAAGAAAGCAGGGAAGCAATTGTCACTGCACCGCCATCTTGTTTCACGAGCGGTTGTTTAGAACTGAAAATTTGGTTACCATGGAAGCGTGACGTAACCGCTTTAGTACTCTATGGTTACTTAGACATCTGTGCGTGTGTGCTGCTGTTATTTTAACCAATCAGGCGCCACAACTCGCGACAACTAAAGCGGATCGTGACTTGTTTCGCTCGTGTTTTTCTGCTATCAATCAGTAACAAGCTTTACTGTGAATTCTGTTTGCTTTGTGTTTTGTTTCCAATTTTTTGTGGTTGGCAGACTCCAACACACTTAAGTTTTCTTGCTAGTTTATCCATTCGACCGCCGTTAATAGACAAGTACATATTAAATATTTAATGTCTTCAACCGGCAAACGTGATTTCAAGCCACGTACACTGTAATTGCTACACTGAGAGCTAATTCGTTGGCGTGGAAGGGAGGTCTATGGAGGCTCCAACCTGAATCACTAGCTTGTTTTTGAGCCGACGGTGATTAAAATAACCATAAAATTCAACATTAACGTTGTCAATTACATTACAGTGGAACCCCGCTATAACGAAGTGTCACGGTACCGAAAAAATTGTTCGTTATAGCGGGGTCTTCGTTTATACAGCGAAGACCCCGTTATAACGAATTATCGGGTTAACAACAAAAATATTCGTTATAGCGGGGTAACCAAGCTGAACCAAACTGAACAATGGGATTTTTACGATAACTACAGAAATTCACGCGCGCTCATTGGCTAATTTTTATTGTCCATATGCGGTCAGACACATGAATTTGAAATTCATGCGACACGTCAGCGAGCGAGAGCGGGCAATTCGACAATTTGTTATCGTAAAAAACAAATTGATGTCAGTTTTTAATGCGTCTGTCCTGTTATTGACAATGAATTTCGTCATAACGTTGTCAAAGTAGTCTGCGGATCCACTCGGCTATCGCCTCGTGGATCCACAGCTACTTTGACAATGTTATGACGAAATTCATGATCAATAACAGGACAGACGCATAAAAAACTGACGTCAATTTGCTAAATACACCACTCAGAACAGTCTACAGCTTGCGTGTAAACAGCTACATTTAGCGATACAGCAAAAATTGAAGGTCAAAGTTTGCGTTTGGCTTATCAGCCATTTGTAACATCATGTCGTTTTTACTTACTGAGAGCGACAGGACCAAATATCCGTTATAGCGGGGTAAATTGTGCGTTGTGACCGTCAAAATCAATTCGTTATAGCGGGGCCGGATTTCGTTATAGCGGGGTTTGTTTCCACATATTTTACTGTAATTCTGCCGGGCTTTCAAATGTTGTTCGTTATAACGGGGTCTTCGCTATAGCCACTGTATGTCATAATTTTAACATCGGGTATTTTGACTGTCGAATAAGTGATGAAGCCGACTGGGGTCGAGCCGTGGCGCGTGGCCGCGGTAATTGTATTGTTTTATTTGGGGTAAGCCACTTTATTGTCACAGTGCCTCCCTCCGTCCAGGTGAATAAATAGGGGCGAGCGAATTGTTGGAGCCCCCTAACAGACAGAAAGCCTGTAGTTACCCGTGATGAGTTGCATTTCATCCAAGGGAGTGGTTGGGGGTAGAAATACTCCTAGTCGCTTCATGCTACGGGAACTGTAGTTAGGCGTCGAGAGCGCAGCCTGTAAGGTTTACCAGGCTTAACTTTATTTTTAGCAAATTCACCACTGTGTTTATTCAGCCGTCGTAGAAGAACTCAAAGGAGATTTTATTAAGTGAAATTTGTCCGCAGTCTTCCTTTAACCCTTGCTTCTAATCTTTCCTTGTTTATTTTGATCTATTATTACTTCATGTTCAGTCTGTATTGTTCAATATGTGAGTCTGACGTTTTTTTCATCTTGGAAAACTGTCATTTTGCGGTTTCTTTCAATTTGAATGTAATTTTGTTCACTTTGCTCCTATAAACGGCTTGCCTTGTCGAGTAATTGTAGTCGAGAGCTAGCCATACAGATCTATGTCACGTGATAAGTCTAAACATGTTATGATTTTTCTGCCCGTTAAGGAATGTCTATACATTACATAAATGGGGCTGCGACTGTTTTTTTTTTACTAGATGCGTTTAGAACAACGCAACTGGGAAATTAAACGATAAATCAGCAATGTTTTAGCGAAATCTAACCTTGATTTCAAAAGCTACGAGACAACTGAAGCTAAGAAATTATCAGTAACTCCGGCACTCGAATATAGTTACAGCTAGTATCATTTTAATGCTGCTCTTAACGTTTTGGGTAACTAGCTAAGGCTTGCTAGGTTATCCTTATAATACTAACTAAAGGATTGTATAGATCTATCTTTACTTACTTTGCACTATTGTCCAGCGCTTGTG
>JAHPZR010005880.1:20000-35000 GCA_019787425.1 Platygyra sinensis | reverse complement strand
GCTGCATTCGCATCTTTCATTATTTCATCATCATCTGTCTTTACAAAAAGGCATCTTCCCTGATAACTGAACTCCTAATGTGATTCCAATTTACAGAGCAAATGATCCTGGTCTTTTTGAAAACTACAGACCTGTTTCTTTGTTATCCGACTTTTCAAAAATTTTTGAAAGAGTAATGTATAGCCGCATAACTGGATTCGCCGAGCAATATAATATATTGTACCGCTGCCAGTTTGGATTTGGAAAAAACACGATTCAACGTCCCTTTTCCTAGAACTCTCCAAGGCTTTTGACACTCTTGATCATCAAAGTTTATTTACCAAGCTGCTCCAAATTAATCAACACAGACCATAAGTGTGGATCGAGAGTTCCTCGATCAGGGATCCATCATAGGCCCTTTATTCTTCACATTACACATAAATGATCTTCCTAGAGCTTCCAACTTAACTGAGCCTCTGCATTTTGCTGACGACACTAGTATGTTTTTCTCACATTCTAATCTCAACTACTTGGAGAATGTGCTTAGAAATGAGTTACTTACAGGTTAACGCACTCAGCAAGTGAATTATCGGGATTTACCTGCACGAGTTCACAAACAATGAACGAGAAATTTCAATACCGCACGAGGCCGCCGAGTGCGGTATTGAAAATTTCGAGTTCATTGTTAGTGAACGAGTGCAGGAAAATCCCGATAATTCACGAGCAATGAGTGCGTTAACATTTTTATTATTCAAATTGAACACACTGCAAACAAAAATCGTCAAACTTTGAGTCAGCCGTAGCCATGGTGTAATGACAGTGGTGTAATGAATTTACACCACGGATATTACACCATGATAATGACGTCAAGGAGTTTGTTGTGTCACAACCCATTATCACGAGGTACAAATCAACCAATCACAAAATCGGAATTCGTACAGTGTATGAAAGTTGAATAATAATAAATATTAATGTTTGATTAACATGCAATAAGCTCTCGATTAATGTCCAAAAGACAAATTATGTATATTTAGTCCGAGTCAGAGGAAAGTCAATCACTGTTTTTCTCTCTCCTTTAGAGGTCAACCTTTAGCTCAAAGCAATGTAACTAAATTTCTTGGGGTACCTAGACGAGCACCTTACTTGGAAATATCACATAAACTTTGTCTGTAAACAAATCGCTAAATCAGTTGATATTTTATCCAGGAAGCGTTTCTACTTATTTTACAAGACCAAACTCGTGCTGTACTATACATTAATTTATCCATATATTACTTATTGTAACTCTACGTGGTCGTTAACTTACGTATCTTTAAACGGAATTTATTATCTACAAAAGCGGGCTGTGATAGCTGTTACAAATTCAGACTATCGAGCACATACTGCTCCTCTACCTTCCAAACTGAAAATTTTTGACATCTTCCAAATCAATATCCCCGATATTGCTGAATTCATGTTCCGCTACCACAATAATTTGCTGCCTTCACTTTTCCTCAATATGTTTATGACAAACAGTCAAGTCCATAGATACGACACAAGAACAGCCGGTAATTATCGCGTGCATTCCTGTCGCACGAACATCAAGAAATTCACAATTCTTTACCAAGGACCTAGGGTCTGGAACTGTCTTCCTGCCTCTATTACCAATTTGTCAAGCTTTTCTACCTTTAAGAACAAAGTGCTAGAGTTTTTATTAATATAGTTTCTGTCGCACTCCTTCGCAGCTTTTATCTCGTTTAATATTGTGATGTCGAGGTGGCCTCTCCTATAAGCCTGGTGGTTTCCTGATGTCTCCTCGCCTAACAACCTGCTGTATTTTTAAAGTTTGTTATACACATAAAGACAAATAAATTATGATGGTGATTCTTAACGACATTCTTTGCTTTTTACCCTTAATTCATCCTTTTTATCTTTTACATTCTTGTAATTTTAGCTAGTTATATTTGTTACTCCATGACTGTAAATGATTGCATATATTCTTTTAATCTCTATTGTTTTCAATCTACTCGGCCAAGTCTTTATCGGGACTTTAAATCACACAACTTGTGCTGTTCGCTATGTGACAAATAAGAGCGATCGTGCAATAATTAAACCGCGCAGCCGAAGGCTGGGCGGTTTCTTGCTCTGCCTTCGGTTTTTTTTTTTTTTTTCGTTTTGTCGGTTACAAATCCCAAACCTCCGCGGATGATGTCATCATCAGGCAATTACAGGCCATTTCTCAGCTCTTTTCTTCATACCTCCCCTCAGGAGAGTTTTGTCTGGTTAGCGAATTAAATAAACTCGCGGTTAGTTGGGGAGGGTTTATTTGGTCAAAATTGGGCCAAAATCCCTCATAGATGCACGTCAAGGCATTTGCAAGGATAAAGAATGTAACTTAGGACCAGTTGCTGGCTACTAAGGCTGAAATTATCCAGCGTTAAGCTGTATATTCGTTTTGCCTGCATATGCATGTTCACTTTCGAAGGGAATATTCAATGCGCTAAAGAAGGTATTACGTCTGTCGTCAGCCATGGACTCCGCTGTTGGTGATAAATAAGATCGTGTTTACTTCGCCAGAAGCAATGGTGGAGTTTTCTGGGAAAAAAAAAATAAAACCTTGGCTTTGAACATATGGAAATATATATTCGTTTGATAGGTCAATTGTGAGACCTTTTCTCCTTCGAGCTAGGTAAACAAAGTCTCCGATTACAAATCACGCAACCACGCTATGCAAAGAATGTGAAAATCTCTTACAACCTAGGCACTGAGCCAACTTTGAATCACGCAATCTCTATTGTTCCAATCTTTTAAATTGTTTCCGGGTAATGTTTTCTCGCAAAACGTTGTTGCAAAAAAATTACGTAATGTTTTTGTGAGCTCAAAAGAGTTAAAAGAGCGCGGTTTTAAGTTATTTTAAAAAATCTTGTGACGAGGTCGATTTGAACTCGGAGTTCCAGACCGGCAGCCTTTCAGCCTAACCACTAGACCACCGAGGATTTGCTGCCAGCAATTGGTTTGATTGAAGTACTATATCGAAAACCCGAACGCTATAAAGAAGCTAACCATTAACCCTAACCCTTACCAATTGTTTCCGGGTAATGTTTCTCGCAAAACGTTGTTGCTAAATATTACACAATGTTTTTGTGAGCGCAAAAGAGTTAAAAAAGCGCGGTTTGTAAGTTTTTTTAAACTTCTTGTTTTTTTTCGTTTTGTCGGTTACAAATCCCAAACCTCCGCGGATGATGTCATCATCAGCCAATTACAGGCCATTTCTCAGCTCTTTTCTTCATACCTCCCCTCAGGAGAGGTTTGTCTGGTTAGCGAATTAAATAAACTCGCGGTTAGTTGGGGAGGGTTTATTTGGTCAAAATTGGGCCAAAATCCCTCGGAGATGCACGTCAAGGCATTTGCAAGGATAAAGAATGTAACTTAGGACCAGTTGCTGGCTACTAAGGCTGAAATTATCCAGCGTTAAGCTGTAATTTGTTTTGCCTGCATGTTCACTTTCGAAGGGAACATTCAATACGCTAAAGAAGGTATTACGTCTGTCGTCAGCCATGGACTCCGCTGTTGGTGATAAATAAGATCGTGTTTACTGGAATGCTCTTACGGTGATAAATAAGATCGTGTTTACTTCGCCAGAAGCAACGGGGGGAGTTTTCTGGGAAAAAAAATTGTTTCGTCAATGCAATGAATTATTAACTTGATTTCCTGATTGATTTTGATTGACACTAACTTATGTAATTAAGCCACGTGAATAAGTCAGGTTTCAGTTCAGACATTTCAGATTCGAAGATATGTGCATGTTTTGCTAACCTGTCTCGCTGACCCGATTTCTGTTATACCCTGACCTGTTTTATCTGCTGCTGACCTGTACACCGTTAAACAATCCTTCTAGACATCGTCAAAGAAGTAAGTGTTCAGTGCTGTAATTCTAGTTAATAGTTTTACTCGCGTGTTTAGGTACCGATGAATCCTGTTCAGTTTCTCAAATGTATTTCGTTCTTTTCTTTAGATCGAATAATAATCTTATTGGAATAAATTATACGATTTGCGGAATCTAGTTGGATTGCCTGTTTGGTTTATTGGACCATTTCATTCGATTTCTTCATACGATTTCTGGGTTGAGAAGAAAGTACAGTTTGGCAAGGATCTAAGCACCGCGGGAGAGCCAAACACATGGCAGAAGACGCAATTAAAAGCGCAAAGCTGGACAGGAGGACTGCGAAGGCAACCCTCACAAGATGTAGGAAAGCGTTGTCCAAACGGATTGAAATTAAACGACCTGGTATAGAGATAAAGGACGCATTAAACAGCCTCCAAAATGCATTCCATGACCTCGTGGTGAAACACGAGAACTATTCAAAATTAATTGAAGACGATGAAGAGTTCGAAGTTCAGGAACGTTGGATGGAAGAATGTCAGGAACTCTTCATGGACACCGAAATTCAAGCAAAGATTTATCTGGATGACTTGGTTACTAAGGGAAAGGAACCACTGAAAACCGGCTTCGCAGGGAAAAACGTAAGTAGTGCAGAACCAGAAGCTAGTGTTAGCGGAATTTCAAGCATGCAATCATCAGAGAACAAAGGCACCGTTGATGACAGTTCCACTAATTCAGCTGAAATTATTGAAGTTGTTGACAATGCAAACATTGAAAACACTGCAAATAACTCTGTTGAACAAACTGATCACCATAATATTCAAAGCACAGGTCCTGTTGATATTTCGCAAGCGCCTCAAAGTCATCCTAACAATAGTAGTGTAACCGAGACCGGAAGCTCTGGCGACAACGATAACAGCGCTGCGTGTGGCTTTAAACTGGAAAAACCAAAGCTACCTGTTTTCGCTGGGAATGTCCGAGATTATGCTATCTTTCGCTCAGATTTTAAGCCCGCAATAGAAGCGAAGTACTCAAAAAGAGATTCAATCACGCTCCTACGCACGTGCCTGCGAGACAAGCCACTCGAGCTCATTAAGGGAATCGGAAGCGACTACGACGCCGCCTGGGAATACCTTGACTCCATCTATGGCGACCCAAGATTTGTGTCAGACACTGTGACTCAGGACATTATTCAGTTCAAAGCCTTGCAGGATGGGGAGGACGCGCGATTTTGTGACCTCGTACATCTGGTGAAAAGATGTTACAATACCTTGAAAGAAGTTGGTCTCCCTAGTGACATGAACAATAGCCACATGCTTTCGATAATTGAACAGAAGATGTGCGCTGATGACAGGAAAGTTTGGGCGAGAGATCTGGAAAAAGAAAAGAAACCTGCTACCCTTGAAGCGTTGATGAATTGGATGAATGTTGAAATGAAATCGCGAATGCGTGCCACAGCGCCAATCAGAGTGGGCTCATCCGGTAAACGCCCTGTGTATCACTTCAAGTCTGATAGCGACAAACCCGTTTGGCACAAATGTTGGCTGTGCAAAACTTCATCACACTGGCCTGATCAATGCCCGAAATTCATATCCCTCAGTGTTGACGACCGGATCGCAACTGCAAAGGCAAATCACCTGTGTTTCAGCTGCTTGAAAAGGGCCGGCAGAGGACACAATATGGATAACTGCAAGCGCAAACAACAGTGCGCAAAGCTGGAGAATGGAACGCGGTGTCCATACCACCACCATCAACTCCTACACAAGAGCAATCCCGTGAGGATTAGCGTCGCCACTACAGCCAGCCCCACTGAAGCAATTCTTCCCGTTTTATCTGCTAACATCGGCAACGCTAACGGTCTCTTTAAATGCGGAAACGTGCTTCTTGACTCGGGGGCCCAAGTAAGTCTCATCCGACAGGAAACCGCTGAAACTCTCGGCTTGAAGGGAAAAGACGTGTCCATAACCATTACTAAAGTTGGCGGCGAGGACGAAACAATGAAAACAAAGGAATACAATGTTCAGCTAACCTGTATTGACAACAACAGGCGTTTTACCGTCAAAGCAATCGGCATTCACAGCATCAGTGACGAGATTCCAGCAGTGAAAACCTCGCACTTACCGGAGGTTCTTGGCGTACCAAACACCAGATTTCGCCGTGGCAAAGGGCACGTTGACCTGTTAATCGGCATTGATCACGCACATATGCATGCTGGTGAGACAAGACAAGTGGACCACCTGCTAGCTCGCAAGTCTCCACTTGGATGGGTGGTTTTTGGAGGAAAACCAGAGCAGATCAGTGACGCAACCAGCATATTGCACGTCAAGTACGCCTCACCAATAGACTTAACAGACTTTTGGACAACCGAAACTATGGGCGTGGCCGTGAAACCCTGCGTCTGCAATGCTGACAAACTGACTCAAGCAGAAAGAGAAGAAGCTAAGCTCATAGAGGAGTCGTGTTTCAAAGTCGAAAACCAATGGATGATCCCTTACCCTTGGAAAAAGGACCCTAACCTTCTGCCAGACAATAGAGGTTTGGCAATAAAACGCCTGGAGTCAACAGAACGACGCCTGAAAAGAAATCCTGAACAAGCTGAAGCTTACTGCAAACAGATGGAGGAAATGGAAAGCATGAAATTTGCGCGAAAGCTGTCAAAGGAAGAACAAGACAAGTATAATGGTCCTGTTCATTACATTCCACATCATGCTGTACTGAGGCCAGACAAAAAGAGCACACCTGTTCGAATTGTTTTCAATTCATCCTCTACATTCCAAGGACATGCTCTGAACGATTACTGGAAAAAGGGGCCTGACCTTTTAAACGGCATATTTGGAGTTGTCTTGAGATTTCGAGAGAAGGAAGTTGCAGTACTGGGAGACATCTCCAAGATGTATCACCGGATCCTTATTCCTGAAAGAGATCAGCACGTACACCGCTATCTCTGGAGAAATATGGAACCAGACAGAGAACCTGACACTTATGTCAAAACAGTTTTGACATTTGGGGATAGGCCCGCACCCGCCATGGCGCAAATAGCTCTAAGAAAAACAGCCCAAGAGAACAAGGCAAGCCACCCAGAAGCAGCCGAAGTGCTCACGAACAACACGTACATGGATGACATCTGCGAGTCTGTAGATACAGAAAAGGAAGCTCGGAAATTAACAAATGACATAGACACTGTTTTGAAGACGGGAGGATTTAAAGTTAAAGATTGGATTTCTAACAAGATGCTCAAAGAGAAAGTGAACGGTGATGCAGAGAAAGAAATTACCATGTTCAAAGGAGATGAGGAGAAGGTCCTGGGCACCCTGTGGAATTTTAAAACAGACAAGTTTCACTTCAGAGTGGCAGCAGACCTAGTGAAGCCAAATCATGTGCAAAAGATGACCAAAAGAATGATCCTGAGTCAAGTGGCTCGCATTTACGATCCGATTGGATTTGCAGCAGCGTTCATCGTCAGAACAAAGATAGGAATGCAAAGACTGTGGCAGCTGGGACTGGACTGGGATGACGAGGTACCACTAGCAGTTCAGGAAGCCTGGATTTCACTCTTACAGGAAATTAAGGAACTAGACAGTGTGTCCTTCGAAAGATGTTTAACAGTAGTCAATGCCGTGGAACCGCCAATGTTATGCGTTTTCGCTGACGCATCACAAGACGCGCTCGGAGCATGTGCTTACGCACGCCAGAGAAAGGATGACAACACCTACGCAGTCAAGTTCATCGCAGCGAAGTCTCGAGTATCCCCGCTGAAGCAGCTGACAATTCCGCGCTTGGAGCTACAAGCAGCCGTTCTCGCAAGTCGCCTAGCCAAATCCATTCAGGAGGAATCTAGGATACAGTTCAAAGATGTTAAGTTCTTTACCAATAGTACGATCACCTTGGCCTGGATTCAAAGTCCATCACGCAGCTTTAAGCCGTTCGTCTCCTCGAGAGTGGGAGAAATTCAGAGTAACACAGATCCACACCAGTGGAAGCATATCCCCAGTGAAGATAATGTAGCTGACGACCTGTCGCGAGGGATGCGCGTTAATGAGTTACAAGGCAGATGGAAGCACGGCCCAGAGTTCCTGTACCAACCAGAAAGCCACTGGCCGATTACGACAGCCTCGCCAGCTCCGAATGTAGACATGGAACGCCGTCAGATGCAGATACTGACCGCAGTCACAGCACCTAAAGCTAGCAATGGTATTGATCCAATCAAGTTCTCAAGCTGGAGAAAACTGATCCGTGTAACGGCACGAATACGCAGGCTAGCAGAAAAGATACGACTGAGAAAATACAACCAGCAAGGAAGGGAAGGACCGCTGACCCCTGAGGAGCTTCAGCAGGCAGAAATTTACTGGACAAATCAAGCACAGACAACCCTTCACAGCAGACTGGATAAGGGCGAATTCAAATCGCTCAGCCCGTTCAGAGATCAAAACGGAATCATCAGAGTTGGAGGAAGAGTGGATGAAGCTGTCGTGTCCTTTGAAACGAGGCACCCCGCCCTTCTTCCAAGTGACCACTGGATTTCCTTACTGGTAACAAGACACGCTCATCAGTACGGACACTCCGGCGTAGCAGCCACCACAGGCAAGACAAGAAGGAAGTTTTGGATCTTAAAAGCTAACAAGCTAAGCAAGTCCGTGAAATTTAAGTGTGGATTCTGCCGTGAAATGGCTCACAAGGCCGAGACGCAGCTAATGGCAGACCTTCCTGTTCTCCGTTTAGCACCGCACACACCGCCATTTTACTACACCGCATGTGATTACTTTGGTCCCTATAACGTTAAAATAGGGAGAAGCAAGACGGCCAAGCACTATGGCGTCATATTCACGTGTTTAAACACCAGAGCTGTCCATCTAGAGTTAGCCGTTGACCTTACTACAATGGAGTTCATGCAAGTGCTTCGCAGGTTCTTTTCAATCCGAGGATACCCAGCAGTGATATTGAGCGATAACGGAACGCAGATGGTTGGGGCCGCTAACGAACTGAGAGAAATGGTGAAAGACCTAGATGGCAATCAGTTAAGTGAGTTCTGTGGAGAAAAGGGCATTAAGTGGATCTTCACAACGCCAGCTGCACCACACCAAAACGGATGTGCAGAAGCCCTTGTAAAGAGCTGTAAGAGATCACTGAAGATTGCAATCGGCGAACAACTTCTGACGCCATTCGAGTTGTACACCTGCCTTCTAGAGATCGCGAACCTGTTGAATCAACGTCCCATCGGGCGCATCCCTAATGATCCAGACGACGGAGCTTACCTGTGTCCGAACGACATGCTCCTTGGAAGAGCAACTCCGGAGGTACCACAAGGTCCGTTTAAGGACACCAGAAATCCCCGCAAGCGAGTGGAGTTTGTGCAAAGAATAGTTGATTCATTCTGGAAACGCTGGACCAGAGATGTCTTTCCTACCTTAGTACCAAGAAAGAAGTGGCGCGTTGAGAACCGCAATGTCAAAGTTGATGACATAGTTACGGTGGCCGATATGAACGCTGTGAGAGGCAAGTGGGCTGTAGGCAGAGTAACCAAAGTATACCCTGGAGCTGATGGACGCGTTCGAAATGTTACAGTCAAGACAGCCACCGGAGAGTACAGCCGTCCAGTGACAAAAATTGCTGTCATTCACCCTGCTGAAGGCGACGATTAAACGAACGTTTGCTATGATAAGGACTACGCCCTTATCGGGGCGGAGAGTGTTTCGTCAATGCAATGAATTATTAACTTGATTTCCTGATTGATTTTGATTGACACTAACTTATGTAATTAAGCCACGTGAATAAGTCAGGTTTCAGTTCAGACATTTCAGATTCGAAGATATGTGCATGTTTTGCTAACCTGTCTCGCTGACCCGATTTCTGTTATACCCTGACCTGTTTTATCTGCTGCTGACCTGTACACCGTTAAACAATCCTTCTAGACATCGTCAAAGAAGTAAGTGTTCAGTGCTGTAATTCTAGTTAATAGTTTTACTCGCGTGTTTAGGTACCGATGAATCCTGTTCAGTTTCTCAAATGTATTTCGTTCTTTTCTTTAGATCGAATAATAATCTTATTGGAATAAATTATACGATTTGCGGAATCTAGTTGGATTGCCTGTTTGGTTTATTGGACCAAAAATAAAACCTTGGCTTTGAACATATGGAAATATATATTCGTTTGAAAGGTCAATTGTGAGACCTTTTCTCCTTCGAGCTAGGTAAACAAAGTCTCCGATTACAAATCACGCAACCATGCTATGCAAAGAATGTGAAAATCTCTTACAACCTAGGCACTGAGCCAACTTTGAATCACGCAATCTCTATTGTTTCCAATCTTTTAAATTGTTTCCGGGTAATGTTTTCTCGCAAAACGTTGTTGTAAAAAAATTACGTAATGTTTTTGTGAGCTCAAAAGAGTTAAAAGACCGCGGTTTTAAGTTTTTTCTAAAAAATCTTGTGACGAGGTCGATTTGAACTCGGAGTTCCAGAAACAAAACAGTTAACCCCAACCGTACGGTCAGCCTTTCTGTGTTCAGTTTCTTCCAGACCGGCAGCCTTTCAGCCTAACCACTAGACCACCGAGGATTTGCTGCCAGCAATTGGTTTGATTTAAGTACTGCATCGAAACCCGAACGCTATAAAGAAGCTAACCATTAACCCTAACCCTTACCAATTGTTTCCGGGTAATGTTCCTCGCAAAACGTTGTTGCTAAATATTACGTAATGTTTTTGTGAGCGCAAGAGTTAAAAAAGCGCGGTTTTTAAGTTTTTTTAAACTTCTTGTTTAGTTTGTGTTGATGAAGTGATGTGGTGTCTACAATAATCCACGAATTATCAAGGACTGCTTGACAATTAGACTTTCTGAAAAGTCCTTCGTCTTGTTTATTCGCGGCATAACAGATTCTACCCTATATTCTACCCTGAAATTCATGAGGTCGACTTGTGGCAAGTCTAGTTTAGCTAGCTCTTGATCTAAATTTAGTATTCGTTTTAGGACCCTTCTGTAAACCACTTCGTGACGTTGACATCCTTATTAAAGATTGCTACTACTAATAGGCGCTAAAATGAAGAGTTGCCGTTGCAAATTCATTCTAAGAGACCGAGCAATATATTGAATTTAAATTTAAAAAGATCTTTATTGACTTAAGAAAAAAATAATAAAAGAAACACGTCCAGAGACAAAACGTCTGGACTTACAATTTCATACATATATCAATACATTATGTATACACAAGACTAAGTAGCTACACAAATTCAAAAAGACATCTATTAAAAAAGCAACGTTTAAAACGTTCGGTTCTAACTGGAGGCAGGATGTAATTGAAGGGGGTGGGGGAAAGACAATTTTCAGAAAAAAGAAACATGCACAGCAAAAACTACTGAAAAAAAACGTGCAACAGAAACCATGGGTAAAATATCGAGCAGTCTTTCTACTATGAAGATCCCTTTTTTTTTGCACCAGCCCATCAAAAAACAAACAAACAAAAAAAATACGCAGCACCTAAAGGTGAGAAAAATATGTCACGTCCCAGAAAATTGCCCCCCCGCCCCCGCCTCCCGCAAAAAGTAATACTAATGTCCCATACCTAAGCTGAGGACACCAACGTGAGCTTTGAACCAAGATCCCAAAATAGCTACAAGAGTAGCCGAGTTATCCATGACAGCTACAACGTATTGAGAGAATTATCTTATTTATTAACTTCTTTTACCCAATAAAATCCAAACTAAATCCCGTACGATGCCGTAAGATAACATTTGATTTCATTTTCACATATATTACATATCTGTACAATGTTCATCACAAAAAATCTCGTCGTGAATATAACAACCCAATTTACACTCAATTCCGCGATATTTGACCTTGTAAAACACGAACAAAACCTTGTAAAGCGAATAATCAATCTCATAGAACCTATAACACTACCCAACGAGCCTGCTGGGAATCGTAGCTGAAATGTTCACTGGTTGCCTGGCTCCGATAGCCCCTAAGGTTATTCCAGCCAGCTAGTACTTTAGTCATACTACTAATAATTTCAGTGAACTTTGTAACTTTTTTTTTTAAGCAAGAATGAATGAGTACAATACAGATTGATTGTATTGTATTGATTGAAAAGACAACCATGATCCCCTGCAGGCGCATCTCACGGAGGGAATCCCAAAGTGCTTGTAGTACAGGGCCGGGTTGTTCGAAAGCCGGTTAACGTTAACCCAGGATTAAACGTTAACTGAAGCATTATTTTTTCTTGTTTAAAATTGTTTTTGGCCTCTAACATTTGGTGTAGTTTAAGATTACTACAGCTCAAAACTGAAGGGCAAAAGATATAAACAGATCACCTAACCAAAAAGTTACAAAATTGAAATCAAAATTCTCGTTGACCCTGGGTTACCTTAATCGGGCTTTGAACAACCCGGCCCAGGTAAACAACTCCAACCCGCGCTGTACATTCTTGGCTGTACACAAATAAGAATGTTACATCCACGAAGAGCTATCTACAAAATTGTTATTTTAGCTCGTCTGAATTACACTACAGTGCAAATTTGTTAAATTTGTTAAATTTGTGCATGGAATACAGCCTCAAGTTACTTTTGCACTTTGCAGATAAATACAGAACTACTTACACACTCTTGCTACAATTGTAATTATTTTCTGAGAAAACTAGGTATAAGCAACATTCCGAGCGATGCTCTTAAATAATCCCACGAAAATGAAATTAACCCAATTAACAATTTAATACTGGACGAGATTGAGCAAAACATCGTGATTTGTTGCCAGTGGATAGCAGATCAATTGATCTGGGAGAGAGACACTGACAAATAACGATATTTTGCGATAACCAAGTTCAATAATTCTTTTATCATTCAATCTGACAGCTCAAGGGAGCAATCTGCCATTTTTCAACAGAGATCATGATCACAGCTACACATGAACAGAATATTATTTGCAGCAAACACATTTAGACTGTACTACGCATGAGCAGACCATTATTTGTAGGTAGTTATTTGCAGGTTATGCGGTTGGCTCTCGGCCAATGAAAAGGAAGAAAAATTTACATTGAATGATAATTCTTAATATTGGAAACCCAAAACACAAACCCTTCAGCTACTTTAAATATAAAAGTTGTAATATATGTTGTAGTTTAATTTTACTCTTGGTACACACATACTCTGTGTATGAAACAAAGGAAAATATGCCAAGGCGTACCAAGGGTAATATTGATCGAGAACATATCTATTCTTTTGTACCATTTATATCTTATAAATCAAACCTCTGATATCTTTCCATCATATAATAATATAATAACATTCACAAGCTACCTCTTTGCAATTTTATACAATTGTACTATACATGGTGCAAATAAACCAAAAAATAATAAATAAATATAAAACAAAGAAGCGAAAAAAAAACGTTTTATTTTTTAACACAAGCCGTAAGAAAATAACATAGCAAACAAACAGATTGAGAAAATTAACGATATGAACTTTCGTGATACTTAATCAATGCTTCAAAAGTGTGAAGATTTGAATTTATATCTCTATGAACGATGGGGACAAATGAAACCTAAGTGTACAAGTTTACATCATTTAAATAGCTCTAGCATTTCATAAAAACTCCTTCATATCATCCACAACGGACTGCATGGCCAAAACAAAATGACACAGAAAAATTATATAAAAAAGCAAACTTAGATTAAAAAATGAATTAATAAAAAATATTCTCTTTATCAATGAAACAATAACTTATGTGAAAAAGTCCACTTTTGATACTCAATGTACTTGGTCTCCACACTGAACTACAGTACATGTATACTGCTGTTTTAGAATTTTTAAAATTCTCAAATAATTTAAAACCCTTGATTTAAATTCAAACCCCAGATTAAAAGCGAACAATAGATGTAATGAAAGTAGAAATAATTTCCATGTGTATAACGTAGCAACTATGTACAGGTCTTTTTTTCGGGCAGGCCACTAGTAAATTCTCTTAAACACATAACTAATGTTCAAGACTCTACTATTTAAAGTGCATGTATACATATCTACACGAGCATAAATGTACGAGAAATTCAACAGAATCAACCCATAAATTGGAATTAACCTCCCTGTAAGATCTGTGAGATCCATAAAGGTCACAAACAAAGTCTTTATACATCCTGTTGGCTAACTGGGTGATTATCTGCAGCAGAGAATACTCTTAAAGCAACCTCTTCTTGCCAGATGGGTGTGTGTGACTGTGTGTGACTGTGACTGTGTGTGTGTGTGGGTGGGTGGGTGGGGGGGGGGGTTTGAGGTAGTAGTGAGAATGACTTTTGAGCTACAATAGTACATCATAATTACTTGCTCTGAGGCAAACTTAAAAATTGGTTTTCTTTAATTGCATCCTATGTAAATAAGCTACTTAATCTACTGACCAGTAGTAAGTTAAAATAGATTGCACAGAGATGTTGATGCAGCATTTGAAGGCTTGGCTTGCCCCTGTGTCTTGGTTTGTTCTTTAGTGTTCTTCTCATTTTCTTCATTTGATTTGCTTTTCTTTTCATCTGTGGCAGAAGTTTCTTCTTTTATTACATCCTCATTACTCTTGACCTGAAAAAATAAACAGACAGTGAATTAGGAACTTCTCTAGTAAACAAATAAACTGCAATGTGCAGGGTATAAAATTTTGCACTTCAAAGCTGGTTAAAATTTAAGATCATGTATAAAATTATATTCAATTGCAAACTACATGTGGAATGAAAAATGTTATAAAAAGAGGGTGAAGTGGTAAAAACTGGCTGCTGTTGGCATAGGAAGTGTGCACTACGTAGAAAAAGTATCACTTAATATAGTCAATGAATAAACATTTCCAAACCTTGTCCCACTGAAAGTGCAGGCCATTTGAGTTATGTGGTGTGTGGGGAACATGGCCATAATATGCTACTGGACTGTCTTTCTGCTGTATGACTACATCATCATCTTCTTCAATGGTTTCATCTTCTTCAAAGAATGATTCCATTGCTGGCTGAAGGCTGTGTTTACTCTGGCTGACAGACAGGCTACCTGTTTCACAGTGAGGACCAATAGCTGTTGTATGACCACCAACCATGGACATGAACGTCTGGGTCGTGGCTTCTCCTCCCTCTTTCTTTCCAACCAGCCAAAACGTCTTCATTCCTCCCTTTCCCTGCAGGCCAGAAGGGAAAGAGCTCAGTGTAA